>VDFB02340068.1:73110-205610 GCA_007258455.2 Sequoia sempervirens | reverse complement strand
ATCTAGGAATCAAGTGAGGAAAGGAGTGTTCTATCTCCTCTGCATCCTCCCATGTGACACTTTCCTTAGAATATTGGTCTCATTGGACCTTATATTGAACAATATCTCTATTTCACAACTTGATGTTGCATCTATCCAAAATTCTAATGGGTTCCACCAGCACCACTCTTACATCCTGCACCTACAAGGAATGCCAATCAAGTATGCGAGTTGCATCTAGATGGTATGGCTTAAGTAAAGAAACATGAAATACATTATGGAGTCAAGCTAGAGCAAGTGGTAGAGCAAGTCGGTATGCAACCAAGTTAATCACTTCCAACACATCAAATGGACCCACATATCTTGGAGCCAACTTGGAAGATTTTCCAAAAGTAATAGATCTCTTGTGTGGCTTGACTCTCAAAAAGACTTTATCCCCCTCTACAAACTGCCAAAAGGTTCTATTCTTGTTGGCATAGCTTTTTTGTCTATCTGTTGCTTCCTTCAGTCTACCCTTGATGAGTCTCATTTTCTCTTCCATCTTCTTAATAATTTTAGGACCCATTATAATCCTATCTTCCAACCTATCCCAACTAATGGGTGTATGAAACTTTCACCCGTAAAGAGCCTCAAAAGGTGCCATACCTAAAGATGCATGAAAAGGTTATTATACACGAATTCTACAAATGGTAGGTACTCTTCCCATTTATATTGTTGGTTCATACAATACATTCGTAGGAGATCCTCTAATACCTGATTTACTCTCTTTATTTGACCATTAGTCTGAGGATGATATGCGAAACTAAAATGCAACTTAGTTCCTAAAGTTGCATTCACAATTATCCAAAATCTGGACGTCATATGAGTATCCTTGTCGGATATGATAATCTCAGGAACTCTATGCAAATGGAAGATCTCTTGGAAAAATTTCTTGGCCAAGGGAAACAATCCGTCCTTAAGGTTCCCTAGAATGAAATGTGCCACCTTGGTCAATTTGTCAACTACTACCAAGATGACATCATGCATGTTTTTACTCGAAGGTAACCACTATATAAAGTCCATGTTGATCACCTACCACTTGTACTTAGGTATATCATGAGGATAGAGGATACCTATTGGATGCACATGTTTACCCTTAACTCATTGAAATTCCAAGCATCTGGCTACATGTTCAACTACATCCTTCTTAAGTTTTGACCCAAAATATAATGATTTCAACTTTGCGATCATCTTGACAACTCTAGGGTGTCATGAAGAAGGTGCATTATGGATTTCCTCTAAGACCAAATTTTTTAGATCTCCAAAATCTAGAATATACATCCTCCTTTGATATTGTAAGATACCATCTAATTCAATTTCATAGCCATATAATTGATGGTCTGATGGATTTTCTTCTAGAGCTTGCTTTACTCTTTCACAGTGCTCATCTCCTTGAAAGTGTTGCATCATCTGATACCTTAGGTTGGATCTTATCATGGTTATAGTTGCCAAATGTCTTCTTCTACTAAGAGCACCTACTACTCTATTCTCTTTTCCCTTAATGTACTCAATTCCAAAGCCATACTCACTAAGGAATTCCAACCACCTTCTTTGACATGCATTGAGATTCAATAGGGTGAAGATGTATCTCAGTCCCAAATGATTTGTTTAAGCTCAAATGGTTTCCCCAAAAGGTAATGCCTCCACATATGCAAGGAATGCACTATTGCATCTAGTTACAAATCATGTGGTGTGTAATTCATTTCATGTTGCTTCAAATTCCTTGATTCATATGCCACCACTTGCCCATCTTGCATTGCTACTGCTCCTACACCATCTCCTAAAGCATCTGTGATCACTGCGAATTAACCATTGGGATCATATATAGTCAACAATGGAGTTGTAGTAAGTTTCTCCTTTAGGAGTTGAAAATCTTGCTTACACTTTTTTGTCTATTCAAACTTCTTCCCTTTCCTTTGAAGTGATGTGGTTGGGGCTGCAATATGAGAGAATCCTTGTACATGTTAGAATTTAGTCCACGACATAAAATAGTTAATAGTTAAATAAATAAATTAACATGCTATTGTTAATTTAATAAATAATTTGGTTTTGGTAGTTATATTCCTGTAACTTGTTTTATACGGAAATAATGGTCTTATAAAGGAAATACTATGTAATAGTTTATAGTGTAGTGTGAATGACTAAATTTTTATTCGAGAGCAATCTTGTTTTTCCTCTCTCATTTCAATATGGTATCGGAGCAAGTTTTCTTGACCTCTTTATTTGCCTTCCATTCGTTTGTCTTCATCCAAAGCGGTTCATTCAAGGACCAAGCAGTGTAGACCACGTGTAACAACCATTGATGTTTGTCCACCATTCCTGAATTTCATTAATAGGTGAGCAATGTAGACCATGTGTAAAATCCTTTTGACTCCATGATTCATTTGCATTCCTTCTCTTTCTCTCTATTGTGTTCATTCTTTCCATATTTAAACTTTAAACACTTCATTTTGTCCATTCTTATCGTCCCAAAAAAATTAAAATAAAAATTATATGTCAATACCCCAATCATCTGCCACATAAGTGTGATCAATCTAGGTGTTGAAATTGGATGTTTTTTAATGCTCTTTTTGGGTACAAGAATCACCATAAATGAAGGGTGTTATAAACCAACAATAGTAGTCGTTTGAAACAACAATATCAAGCAGTTGAATGTTTTAAATCAGTTTTATTGTGTGCAACAATTTCAAGAGGCATTATAAATTTCCAGAGGCAGTTTGAAAGATTGATGAGGCATTTAGGATTTGTTGAGGTGTTTCAAATTTTTTTTTAAAGGTAATTTTTGAGCAGTTTCTAGAGAAACAACCTGCTAGTTGCACCCAACAAACTGTGTGTTTGAATGAGGTGTTGAGAGATTTGGACAGATTAAGGCATTTGCGTTGTTGAGGCATTGCCAATGGTTCTACTAGATTTTTGAAATTTTTATTTAAAAACTAAATCAACTGTTTGAATTTTTTTTCAAGGCATGCTATTTAGGGTTTCTTCATGACTTTTTATTTATGAAATATAAAGGTGTGGGGAATATTGGAGATATAAGTATTGTTTTTAAGAACACATTTTATTTAATGTGCAAAATGGATAAATTAAGCCTTTATGAAAAAAAATTGATGGAAATGATTTTCACAATTGGCAAATACAAATACAATTATTATTAGTTGAAAGAGATCTCTACGAAATTGTTGATAGTATAGTGCCAAATCCAATAGATGCAGATGAACTTAAAAAATGGAAGGTAAAAGATAAGAAAGCATTGGCTATAATTGGTCTTGATTTATCTAAACCTTATTTGCATCATGTAGATTTTAAAAAATCTTCTACGGACATCTGGGAAACATTGAACACTTTGTTTGGATCAAAAGTTGATAGTGCAAAAATAATTGTACAACAAAAGTTGCATGGTTTGAAAAGGAAGAAGGTGAAGATATGGTGTCTCACATCAGTAAATTTCATTCCTTGATAAATCAGTTGGTTGGTATAAATGAAGAAATAAAGGAAAATGATGCAAAAGTCATTCTTTTAAATAGTATGCCAAATAGTATGTCTCACAAGGTATTCATGTTAAGAAAAATCAATCCAAGTCTAGAAAGTATTATATCCACATTGATTGATGAAAGAAACAAACATGTTTCAGAAAAAGAAGTTGTATTGGCTGCACAAAACAAAGCTAGTACATATTACAAAAAATCCAAACATATGACAAAGTTCAAACATGCAAGTGGCACATGTTTCTATTGTAAAAAGATAGGGCATGTAGTACTGAATTACAAACAAAGAGCACGGGATCTTCTTGATGGAAAGTTGCAAGATAATGCTTTGATAATTGAAGGGAAGGACCACACTTTAAGTGATGAAGAAATTCTACATCAAAGTGACAAAGAATATGTGTACTAATTTCTAGTTTTCCTCCATGTTAGTACTAAGGGGGGGTGTTAGAATTTAATCCATGACATAAAATAGTTAATAGTTAAATAAATAAATTAACATGCTATTTTAATTTAATAAATAATTTGGTTTTGGTAGTTATATTCCCATAACTTGTTTTATATGGGAATAATGGTCTTATAAAGGCAATACTATGTAATAGTTTATAGTGTAATGTGAATAACTAAATTTTGATTTGAGAGCAATCCCATATTTTCCTCTCTTATTTCAATAGTACGTGCTTCCTATAGTATCCTGCAAGACCCATGAAGCTTCAAACCTCTATCACACTTTGAGGTGTTGGCCATTCCACAATTGTATTAATCTTTTTAGGATCTACAGAGACTCCCTTTGTTGATATGATATGACCTAGGTAGTGTACCCTATCCTGATAGAATGAGCACTTAGATAGCTTACCAAAAATCTTCTTCTTTCTTAGGAATTGTAAGAATATCCTCGAATTCTTGTCGTGATCCTCAATGGATTTAGAATAAATTAGGATTTCATCAATGAAGATCAAAACAAAATTATCCAGACAATCCTTGAATACATTGTTCATGAGATTCATAAAATATATTGGTGTACTAGTCAAACCAAAAGGTACTACAGTGAACTTGTAATGTCCATAGCAAGTTCAGAAGGAAGTCTTAGGGATGGCCTCTTCTTTTATTCTTAATTGGTGATAACCAGACTTGAGATCTATTTTAGAGAACATTGTCACTCTGTTCATTTGATTAAATAGTTCATCAATTCTTGAGAGAGGATATTGGTTCTTAATGGTAGACTTGTTCAACATCCTATAGTAGATGCACAAACGCAAGGTCCTATCCTTCTTTACAAACATAATTGGCTCACCCCAAGGAGACACACTAGGTCTAATGAGCCCTTTGCTCAACAATTCCTGCAACTGGGCCTTTAATTCAAATAGCTCCGGTAGTCATCCTGTGTGGGGCCTTAGATTAAGGCTCAACTCTAGGTACTAGGTCTATAGAGAAATCAAATTCTTGCTTGGGAGGTAGCTCAATGCGTTCTTCAGGAAACACATCTTGAAAATCCTTAAGAATAGGGTAACCATCCAAATAAGGTTTCTTTTGTTTATTATCAAAATTGATTTTGTTTTTGTCATTCTTTTTGTTCTTTTTGGCACTATTGCCTTCTCCTTTATCCTTGTTGGTATTTCAATTTGCACCTCTGGTGTGAGTATTGGAAATGGATAGCTATGCATAGTTAGAGTGCTCTTCAAATTAGGAGGGGAAGCTCCCTCTTTTGTTGATTATGCATAGAAAGAAAAAAGTAAACTAAATTCCTATCTTTTAGCTCAACTCAAAGCACAAGGTTGTAAAACTCTTTACGTTGTAGTTGAGGTTTTCTCTAGTTTCATAACTTCAACTACAACTAGGCCTAAAATTATAACGCTTCTATCTCTTTGAGTAAATTTAGAGCAAGAGGATTTAGAAGTAAACGATGAATGATTTTGGTAAACACACAGCTTAAACAAACTTAATCCCAGGACACACCCGAAGACTCATTGTACTTTCAGATGAAATTTGAAACAAATATTATAAAAGAAAAACATTAAACAATAAACTTGATCTCAAAATTCCCTTCAATATTTTTATCCAAAATCCATTTCTTAGATTTTTATCAAAAAATCTGCCTTTTTTGCCTCTCAGCAAAGCTATTTTTAGCTTTTGTATAGAACTTGTCTAAACATATCCGTGTTCACAGTCAAACTTCATAGTTTCATCATGCAATACTCTTCCATCGAGAAAAATAAAGAAAAAGTTTCAGAAGCATAAAGTTTTTAGAAGAAATAGAGGTCATCACTCCAATTACAGAGCCGCCAAAGTTACCAAGCAGTGAACTGCCAATTGAAGCATGCAATATTTCCAGGAATAGAACTCAAGTGATGGCAGCAGTTAAATCGCGGCCTTTTTCGAGTTTAACTAACTATCCTATTTTCCTACATGTCTATCTTTGGAGACACCTATTGTACAGTTGGAGTTTTCTTTAGTTTTAGCTCAGTTAACAGATGCTAGTCATTCCAGTTAACTGTTAGTTATCTTTGTTTAGACATAGGAATAAATCTTATAGATTGGCAAGACTAATTGTTAACACAAGGAGATTTGAGGGTTCCCTACTCCTGTGTTTTTGTATAAATATGAACAACCTTGCTCATTATTTCTTAACTATTATTACTATAACAAAATTGTTGAGCCTTAGAGCCTTCAAGCTTTGCTAGTCAATATTTGACCACTTTGTTCAATGCAATTTGGTTTATCGTATATTGGACGACATTCCAATATGATACAAGAACCCCTTAGAGGTAGAAGCAGTGAGGCAATTTTTTCTAGAAAATTATGAGACATGGGTTTTGCAGGAGCGTGCGTGTTGAAGAGACCCATATTGATTATTTTTTCGAAAAAGATGATTTTTTTGGAAACCCTAAAAATGGAAGTCGAAGAAGCTATTTTTTTGGAAAAATTTGGGGCATGGATTTTGTGGCTATTTTTATGTTGAATAAACCCAAAATGTCAGATTTCTTAGCAAACTAATTTTTCTTGAACATGCAAGAAACCCTAGGCATGGAAGTTGAAGAAGTTGTTGAAATTTTTTTCAATCTTATAGAGCTTGGACAGTTATTCTTATGTGCAACATGAACTCGAATCTATGAAGAAATCTGAATATAGCCTTCGTTTGATCCTTCAAATGTTGTTGAGAAGAAAAAATTTTGTTTGCCTCTTGAACTCAACCTACAAAATAATGAATTATGGACGCCCAAATGCTTCATAGATAAAGTTCGGAGGTGAAAGAAGCAGTTAACATGCGAAAGCCCTAATTTTAAGAGTCATCATGTGAAAATATTTATTAACTCAAGTTGACTTGGGTGCCATCACATGAAAATATCTATTAACTTAGGTTGACTTAGAGGTAGAAGCAATGAGGCAATTTTTTCCAGAAAATCCTAAGACATGGGTTTTGCAAGTGCTTGTGTGTTGAAGAGACCCAGATTGATTGTTTTTTGAAAAAAGATGATATTTTTGGAAACTCTAAAAATGGAAGCCGAATAAGCTATTTTTTTGGAAAAATTTGGGGCGTGGATTTTGTGGCCATTTTTGTGTTGAATAAACCCAAAATGTCAAATTTCTCAACAAACTAATTTTTCTTGAACATGCAAGAAACCCTAGGCGTGGAAGTTGAAGAAGTTGTTGAATTTTTTTCCAATCTTAGAGAAGATTGAAAATGAAGATAACCCAAATCAATAGAAGTTGAAAATTATGAACTTATGTTTTTGAAAATTGATGCCCTGGAAAAATAGAGCTTGGAAAGTTATTCTTATGCACAACATGAACTCGAATCTATGAATAAATCTAAAAACAACCTTCGTTTGATCCTTCAAATGCTATTGAGAAGAAAATTTTGTGTTTGCCTCTTGAAGTCAACCTGCAAAATAATGAATTATGGAGACTCACAACTTCTTAGATAAAGTTTGGAGGTGAAAGAAGCAATTAACATGCGAAAGCCCTAATTTTAGGAGTCATCACCTGAAAATATCTATTAACTCAAGTTGACTTGGGTGCCACCTTGAGATAAGGTGTCCAACCTCAACAATGTTAGAATATTTTTCAAGATCTTCAAATTTTGCTTGATAACATGCCTCTATTTGATCTTCAATTTTGGATGTCTGACAGATCTTGTGAACTGGTTGATGGATTTGTTGCAGAGCTAGATCAAATCTAAGAAAGATCTCCCAGAGGCTATGAATCTTAAAAATTGCATTTTCCCCCTTGAAAGCTTGGGCACCCCTGGCTTGTAGGGGCGCTTTTCTTCACCAAACTTAACCATTTTTAAGGATTTTCAACTTTTTCAATTTTCCTTTCGTGCTTCGTTTCTCCACTCAATCTGAAATTTCTAGTGACTGATGAATCTTCTGGCCAAGCTAAGATATTCATCGGAAAGCTTGAAGAATTCCAGAAAGGATGACTAGTTTTGCAAACTCTAAAAACTATTTGAGGGCTCAAATTTTTGGGTGCTCCTAGCCTGTAGGGGTGCTTTTTTGTGTAGAAGATATAATTTTCACTTTGTCTGCTTGTCGAAACACCCCTGTTTGATCTTCATTGTTGGGTATTTGACTGCTCTGATGAACTTGTTGATAGACTCATCATGAAGCCTAACAAAATCTAAGGAGGGCTTGCTAGAGGTCATGAAACCTGAAAAATTGAATCTGATGCCTCAAAATTTTGGGCATCCCTGGCTCGTAGGGGTGCTTTTTTGCTCTGTACTTATCCAATTTTATGTTTCTTTACTTTCAACACTTTCGGTTTGATCTTCATTTGTGAGCGTTTGATCGATCTCATGAACTAGATGCTAGATTCATTGGAAAGCTAGCAGAATTCTAGAGAGGATCCCCAAAACTACAAATCCTAATAGTTGCATTTGAACCCTTAAATTTATGGGTGCCCCTAGCTTGCAGGGGCACTTTTTCTCAACTTTTCCTTGTGACCTTTTGTTTCTCATGGCATGTCTTCACATCGGTCTTCTTTTTGTGGTGTTTGATGACTCCTTTGGACCGACTAATGAATTCATTAGAAAGCCTGCTCAAATCTGGAAAGAAATTGTTTGCAACTGTAAATCTTTGAAGCACTTTTGACTGCCTGAAACCTTGGGAACCCTTGGCCAGCAGGTCCACTTTTATGCTCCAAACTTAGCCATTTTCAATGGTTTTCATCTTTCTAAAACTTCGCATTCACCATGTTGTTGACTGTGTTGATCGCGATCACCGTCACACGTGCGTGCTCGCTATCCACCAATTGCACTCGGTGTCTACGTGCAATGCCAACACTAGCCTTTCACATGTTTGTCAAATGTGTTAATCACCACTACTAATATGTTGATTGTGTTCACCATTGCACGTGCATGATCTAAGAAGCGTCCACCATTCTAGTCTTAATTTATTTTTTGCAATTTTCAAATCCCCCTCTGTCGTTCACCGTTTTTTAAGCATCTTTCACCATAGATCATTTTGTGCAGTGTTTGAGAATTAGATTTTGACACCTGGTATCTTTCCATCCTCTATTGATGACCTCAGAGGTCCTAACTTTTCTCTTGAAAAGGCTAAATAGACCCACCAAAGAAAAAGTGACTTTTTGATTATTCTAGCTAGACCAATGTGATCGTGACGAAAGATTAACCAATCAAAATAATTTTGAGCCATTTCTGGAAAGATCCTATTTTTAGGTTTTTTCTAAAAATAGGGGCCTAAAACCCTAATTTTAAAATTTTCAAAATTTTAGGAGCATCCTCTTGACAATAAACCTAGAAAAACCCCATGATGCGTTTGTTGTTTAGAAATTTTTAAAAATAGACAATTTCTTTTTTTAGACATTTAGACCCTTTTTTGACTTTTGACAACAATTTTACAAGATTTTGACCATTTTTACCAAAATGCCTTATTGAATAATTTTTTTTAATCTTAGGGACAACAATCCTAAAAGTCACTTCCCCTTTTTAGATTTTTTATTTGGCAAGGTTCATCTCCTTTCTGAAACTTCTTATTTTTGAATTAAGACTTAGAATTTGAACTCTTACGAAAATTAGACATCTGTTGCAACTTTTGCTCTTGCTTAGTGGCCTTTTGAAAAATATTCTCCATAGTAAAGTGATTATGTATATCCACCTCTACTCCAATATGATGCCTTAACCTTAATATAAACTTTTGAATTCGACAGCGTTCATCGGTTTGGTACTAAGGCACACATTTTAGCAAATGGGTGAGCTTTTCCTAGTACTGAGTCACATACATGCTCCCTTGGGTTAGGTTTTGGAACTTCATCATCTTCTTGTCAAAAAAGTGATGAGGAAGCCACCTTTTGGACAAAAATACTCAAGAAATTGTTCCCATGTGGTCTTTCCTAGTAGTAGTTTTCATTCTACCATTTCATTGTCCCACCATGTGGTTGCCTCTCTAGAGAGTTGGTAAGCAGCCCATACAACCTTGGTTTCAACTGATAGATTTCAAAGCCCAAAATACTTCTCCATTTCAATTATCCATGCTTTTTCTTTGTCTTTGATGGTCTTGTCAAATTTTAGCAAAGCTACCCTTTTTAGATCCTTGCCAAGATCTCCTTTGATTCTTGCTCGATTATTGCCACCTTGATCCCTATTTCCTTGTGGTTGTTCATTCCTCATATTTTGACCATCATGCACATCTCGGACCCCTTGTTCTAAGTGGTCCATCCTATTCTCTTGGCGGTTTAGGAGGTATAGGATTCAGTCCAACCTCTCATTTTGACCTTCATTTTGTCCACCACTTGAACCTCCATTCCTGGTGTTAACCATGATGATTCACTATTGACCTGCATCACAACCCACATTTAGCGTAATCGACACAACTTTATATGTTTGATCATCTCATACACAAAATACTAAGTATTATAACATGCAATCTTTAAAGGATATTCATGCTCATTCATAGCAAAGATAAGTCACTCAAGTTCACAACTTTGAACACAAAGAAAGACTTCCTTTATTTATTATAATAATGGATTATGGTAAATCCTTATTTACAAAATTTTCCCCTTATTAGGTTGTTTCTTCACTTTCAAAAAAGAGGACACTCTTTTGGGTCCTCATCTGAGTCTATA
The DNA here is from genome assembly GCA_007258455.2 of Sequoia sempervirens. Lineage (NCBI taxonomy): Eukaryota > Viridiplantae > Streptophyta > Pinopsida > Cupressales > Cupressaceae > Sequoia > Sequoia sempervirens. The sequence continues at coordinate 195,027 of VDFB02340068.1, read as the reverse complement.
ATAACCTTCTTGGAAGAGAAAGGATGTGCACATAGGCACTCCTCTTCTTTTGTCAGAATGAGCGCATTTGGTCCACACCCTAAAGGCTAGTCTTGCATTGTACAAGGTTTCTTAGTTTTGACGGTGTGTTAGACTCTTCAATATTTTTGCCCCATTCTAACTTTAGCCGAGTAACGGCTTGTGTGTTGGAAAAATGAAGAAGAACATCTCATTTTGTTATTTTGTGTTGTCATTGATATCACCGTGATATATGAGTTGCAATTGTAAGATCAAGTCTAAAGTTGTTCTTGTATTCAGGTCTGGTATTTGAACTGGTATTTTGCTTACATCCTCCAGTATTTTGGTCTACATTTGTTTGCTAGTGATTACTGTTGCTTGTGGTTTTTGAGAAATGGTTTGTAGACATCGGGAACGCATACATTCAAGATCTCACATATCCAAATGCTCCTATGGTGTATTGGCATTACACTGGTATTTGCAATTGTGCTATTAGGTCTATCCTTGGTCGACCTAATGATTGTATTGTGTAATGGTGAATTAATTTTTTTCATACAAATATATGTGCAACCTATTTTAGGTCCATGCCGTTGATGTAGCATTTTGGATGTGTGAATTTATTTTTGAGAAGATTTCGTGAAAGCTTGAATCCGATAGTTGGTATTTTTGGTGAATGAGAATTTCATCTAATTAGGTCGACCTAATTGATGCTTGTAGAGAGATCATATATATATGTTGTGAATGCAAGTGTGAAGAAGAGCGAATATGATGGTGTGTCAAGATAGTTTACTAAGCTTCATTGGAACTGAATCTGCACTCACTAGGTGTACTTTATCAGTTCATTTTTTGGCTATAAGCCATTTTTGTCATTGTAATTCTATAGGCAGTGAGCGTTTGTATTTGGATAGTGAGTCCTTGTAGTGAGCCACCCATTTTGTAATATCTTATAACCGGTTATACTATATTGTGAGGTAACACTAACCATGGTTTTTCCCATTTTAAGTTTTCCATGTAAAAATATTGGTGTTCATGTGTTCTATTATTTCATGATATGTTAATGCTTTTATTTATCTCTGTCATTATATGCATTGGAATAATTAGATGTTATTTGATCAAAGAATTTAAGAAGATATTGATTCACCCCCTCCTAGTATCTTGGACATTTAACAATTGGTATCAAAGCTTGGTTCCATTGGAAAAGCCTAATAGCTTGAGGGAGATCCTGAAGATGGAAGAAATGAATGATAAAGGAGAGCTTCAGACTGCTCTTGAAGATTGAGAAAGTTGAAAGAGAAAACATGGATCTGAAAGAGAATCTTGAAGATACGAATGAATGTGTTCAAAAATTAAAGGAGTAATTGAAAAAGTTCAAAGATAGGCATAAGGAAGTAACTTATCAGTTGAAGAAGGCCAATGAAGATATTGTCGATTTGAAAGTGCAAGTAGAGAAGAAAAGAATTGAAGAGTGTTTGAACAAGTTGGTACAAATCAAGTCTGAAGATGACACCAAGCTTGAACAAGAAGTTGTGAACCTGAAAGTGGATTTGGAGAAGGTGAAACTCTATGAGAACAATTTCAAATCTAGCTCAGACGGGCTTGATGAATGGATTGTAGGACAAAAACCGAGTAAGGACAAAAGTGATTTGGGAAATGATACTGGTGAAAGTTCTCAAGTTGTGGACAATTAGAAGACTCTGAATAAAGGAAAGCAAAAAGGAAAATCAAGGAACTCTGCTAGGAGACCTCCATCGAGACAACCTAATACACAAAGGTATCCTTCTTTTAATGGCACTTGCTTTTCATGCAACAAATTTGGCCACAAGGCAAAAAAATGTAGGAGTAGGATGAATGAGTTCCCTGGTCCTTTTACTGGTCAATGTTTTGCATGCAAAATAATTGGACATAGGGCAAGTGAATGCAAAACCTTGATGATAAATCAGTTTAATGGAGGAAGAATGAATCAATCCTTCAATGGATACTACTATACTTGTAACAAGTATGGACATAAAGCTAATCAATGTAGAACACGAGTCAGTGGAAGTCAATATAATCAGAGAAATGTTGTCTACGATAACTACAACAAACTAGGACATGTTTCAAAAGTTTACAAAAGTAAGAAGAGTAAGGAGACCAATCTGGTAGAAAAGAATGAATCTACGAAGAAGGTTGAAAAATATGAGATTAAGCAAGAGATGAATAAGATTTGGAGGAAGAAAGAAGAACCTAAAACTACTGATGCGTCTGTGCCCTCATCCGGTACAAACAATTTATTTGGTAATTAGACCTAGCAAGGTCATAGGGGGAGCATTATCAAAAAATTATAAGAACCCCTGGATAAATGGTGTGTCAAAGGATGGAATGAGGATGAAATGTGAAGAATGGATAATCAAAGGTTATAGAAAAGGAACCAGAAGAAAATATGAAGGAATGATCTTTTGCAGAGCGAATTAGGGTTTTTCTGAGTAAAAGAGAAGAGTTTTTAGCAGCTTTTTGAAATCTTTTGCATTTAATGCGAATTAGGGCAGACCATTGTTTTATAAAGGAAAATGTTTAAGGAATTTTTATCATTCGTGCATTTGAAGAAGTTGAAGAGATTTTGGAGCATTCTTGAGGAGATTTGGAGTTCTAGTTGTACAACCCTAGTTGCGATTCATCATGAAGAAAAAGGTATTTGAATATTCCATGCAGTTATGTTTTGTGTTGTTTGAATTTGAAATTGGAAGAATGGTAACCCTTGTAGTCATTAAAGTGTTTGAGATGCCAAGACCCTCTTATAGGAAATATTCCTCGAAAGTTTTCAAAGATGACCCCATGGGCGCATTCTCATCAATCCCTCATGGATTTATGTCGACCGAGGATACAAGGATGTATATTTGAGTAAAGTATGAGGAATTCAACCACACAAAGTTGATTGACATTTGGAAAAATGAACTTACTGGTGATGATTGCTTGATAAAACCTAAGTACTCAAACCTGGTCGGGAAGAGGTTAGACAGATGGAACAATTTTCCCAACTTCATCTATGATGAAAAATTTGTGAAATCAATCCTAAGTAGAATTCATGATAAATTCCTGTGGACTGATCGACCGCACCTGATAACTAAGGAAGCGATTAGGGTTGTTACTAGGCTTTGGGATAGGGGTACATTACCTATGTTGAAATCCATGAAGAATGAGGTTGTAATGGAACTTACAGGAGCCACATATGATAAGAGAGATTTAGCGATGAAATCCATCACTAATCTAGCTGTGAAGTATGCAACTATCATGATTGGTCACAAAATATACTTCACAAACAAAGAGAACTCTGTTTCGCCTATAAAAATCTATATTGGCTTTGATATGGTTGTAAATGGTGCAGATTATGATCTATGTGAGCTTCTTTGATTACAGTTGCTTGAGAACTTGAAGTTGACAAAGGAAAGAAAGTATGCTTTCAAATTTGGTTCATTGATTGTATGTCTATTGTTTTATTTCATGAAGGGACTTCTGAGAAGGAATAATGAAGTATCTCAGGACTCATCCAGACTAGTGGCACATCAAAATTTTGATTACATGCATAGTTTGGGTAATCAAAATTTTCCTCTGATGAATACATGATTGAGGTTGTAGAACCTTGAACCATATGGATTCAGCCTTTGGGATATGAGGTAACAGAAGAAAAAGCTTAATGTTATGTGGAAATGTTGTTGAAGAATCCAAAGGATCCAAATGAACCCAGAATTGGGACATATGCTATAAAGTCTATGGAGATTCATCTGGAGCAGCATAAGCCTAAAATTAGGAAGAAAGTGGAGAAAAAGATTAAACAAGCTAGATTCACTAATGAGGAGATTTCCCTTGGAAGGGCTAGGGGAGAATGGTTGGAGGTAGAATCATTTGGCCCAAGGAGATCCAGAAGGAATACCTCTGTAAAATACTCTACAACCCTTGCAACAAAGATTGAGCCCAACATAGTTGATAAAGGAAAAGGTCTTGTTTCCACCGGACCAATTACTAGATCTAGGAAGAGGAAAGAAACTCCTATGGAAGCCCCTGCAAAGAGAGGAAGGAAAGAGAAAGCAACAAGGGAGAAGAACCTCAGTGTTACAGATGATTAGGATGAAGAAGAAGATCATTATGCAAAGTTGGTGAGGAGAAGAAGAAGAAGAGGCTTATCCTTTAGTGAAGGTGCTTCTACAGAAGTTGTTGGTTCCAAGAGAGTACTTGTTTTTTCATCCTCTGATGATGAGGAAGTGCAATATTTTGGTGTTCATGTGCACACCAAACCAGAATCAAAGAAGACTAAGGTGTTTGATGAAGCCTCTGCGGACTAGAGAGGATAACAAGAAGATCTGGTAAGTTTTGGTCCCCACTTTAAATTAGAGGCAACTCTCAATTCCTTGCTACATTTTGAGAATATGCTTCAACCTACAATGGAATACTGTGGTAATGTTGGAGAAGAAGATAAGAAAATTTTGCTTTTAGCTATTATTTAATATGTTATCATCTTAGAAGTTAAGTGGGATGATATAAAGAAAGATATACCTGAAAGTATGTGGGAAAAATTGATGAAAAGGAAATAAGAGCTTGTTGAATTCGAAGAGGAAATCGGGAATGATGCATATAATAAAATTGGGTCTTCCCTAACCCCAGATGATCTGGAATCTTTGAAGAAGATCTAGTAAACATGTTGATGACAAGGAATAAAAAGTTGATAAAGAAGGTAAGGAAGGAAACAACAAGAGTGATTTGGGATACAACAGAAAAATATGGCATGGTTAAAGCTAATGAAGATGTTGTTGAAAATGCTGAGGAAAATATTCCTCTTGATACAGGTAATGAAGATATTTATGAAAATATTGATGTTGAAGTTGATGTCAGTGGTGAAAATGATCCTCTAGAAGGTGAAAAGCAAAATGAAGGTGAGGTTGAGCCTGAAAAGCACAATGATGCTCCTTCGGAGCACACTGAAGGAGAAAAAGGAAATAATGAACAAGGCAACACAAAAGAAAGAAAAGGTAGTGAAGAAGAAGGAAAAACAATCCAGAGGAAGATGAAAAGGATGGAAATGATGAAGAGGATAACAATGATAAAGCCAAAGATGAAGAGAAAAAGGAAGAAGAGAAAGAAGAATAAGAAGAGGAAATGGAAGAAGAAAATAAGGAGGAAGAAGAGAAGAAAAACGGAGAGGAAGAAAAGAAAAATAGAGAATATGCCTAGAAAAATGGAGAAAGTGAAAAAAAAGTTGTAAAATCTCTTAAGAATCCTAAAGAATTGTCCTCCGGTAATGATGTTTTGAAAGGCCTGCTATCCAAGCAAATTAGATTTCAATCGATAATTCCCTAGGAGCTTCTACAACTTCCTATGATTGAAGGGTTTATAGATGTGGAGAAGATGTCTCTAGTGCATAAAATGGTGTTAGGAGATGCTTTGCAAGCATCCAGAAGGAAGGAAATTTTTGAAGCATATCTAAAAGGAATAAAACTTATAGAAGATTCTCTCAAGGCATTGCAAAAAGTTATACCTAGTGCATCCATTGATACATCTCTCGCTCTTGTTGAAAATTTGAGATTGTTGTTGAGGAGTATACCTCTAGGCTTAGTGAAAAGACAAGACAAGAGGTTGAGGAGAAATTAGCAGAGAAAATATTATTGGATTTACATGACAAGTGTGCTCTTGCACACTCAAGTGTTGAAAAGAATTTGGAAGTCATGAAGGTTTGTGAGTTAGAAGCAAATGTTGTTCTTGCTTATTGCTTAAAGTGGTCTGATGCGACTCAGAATATTAAGGTTGTTATGGACTCTATTGGGTCTCAACTATCCACTGTCTCCGATACTTACAGCCTATCCAAAGATAGAGACAGATCAACCTAGAATGCCATCACTATGCATAAAGAAAAATCATTTATCTTGCAAAAGTAGAAGGAAGAAATTATCAGAAAATTTGATCAATTGAGTGACATTGTAAGAGTGGAATACACTCTGGTTGGAAAGGCTCTGGCATGTACAAGAAAACTTGAGGAGATAAATTTGACTCCTAATACTTCAATTGGTGTAGAAGAAACTCTGGTAGAGTTGGAATCCCTGAACAGGATGCTGATTGCCGCAAAGGATAGCTGGGAGAATGGAAAATTAGTTTGGGAAGGTATTCTAAAGGAGCTTCAAGGCTCACCATCCTTTGGTTGATACATGTTTCTTTGTTTTCTTTGTTTTCAAGTTTTTTTTTGGAACACCCTTTGTCCTTGATGTCAAAGGGGGGGTGAAGAATGGTGAAATGTTGGTGTTAGGGGGAGAAGTGTTGTGAATAAGAAGTTTTGTAAATATTATTTTTAGCACATGTTTCCATCAATGAAAAAGGGGGGGATTGTTGGAAAAATGAAGAAGAACATCTCATTTTGCTATCTTGTGTTGTCATTGATGTCACCATGATATATGAGTTGCAATTGCAAGATCAAGTTTGAAGTTGTTCTGGTATTCTAGTCTGGTATTTGAATTGGTATTTTGCTCACATCCTCTAGTATTTTGGTCCACATTTATTTTTTGGTGATTATTGTTGCTTGTGGTTTTTGAGAAATAGTTTGTAGACTTCAAGAGCACGTACATTCAAGATCTCACGTATCCAAATGGTCGTATGGTGTATTGGTGTTACACTGGTATTTGCAATTGTGCTATTAGGTCTATCCTTGTTTGACCTAATGGTTGTATTGTGTAATGGTGAATTAATTTTTGTCATGCAGATATATGTGCAACCTATTTTAGGTCCATGCCAACTTGATATAGCGTGTTGGATGTGCAAATTGATTTTTGAGAAAATTTTGTGAAAGCTTGAAGCCGATAGTTGGTATTTTTGGTGAATGAGAAGTACATCTAATTAGGTTGACCCAATTGATGCTTGTAGAGAGATCAAATATATATATCTGATATTTTTTTGAATATTGAAAATGTAATGGTTATTTTGTGAATGTGAGTGTGAAGAAGAACGAATATGATGAAGTGTGTCAAGACAGTTTAGTAAGCTTCATTGGAACTAAATCTGCACTCACTAGGTGTACTTTATCAGTTCATTTTCTAGTTGTAAGCCATTTTTGTCATTGTAATTCTGTAGGTAGTGAGCCTTCGTATTTGGATAGTGAGTCCTAGTAGTGAGCCACCCATTTTGTAATATCTTATAACTGGTTACACTATATTATGAGCTAACATTCACTGTGGTTTTTCACATTTTGGGTTTTCCATGTAAAAATCTCGGTGTTCATGTGTTATGTGATTTCATGATCTGTTAATGCTTTTATTTATCTCTGTCATTATATGCATTGGAATAATTGGATGGTATATGATTAGAGAATTTAAGAAGATACTAATTCACCCCCCCCTCTCAGTATCTTGGACATTTAACATTGTGCTAAGGTCTCATCATCAGGAATTTCAAGTTTGACTTCATTTTCTTTGTTCTCTTCGACAATAACTTGATTTTTAGAAGTCTTGATTGTCTTTCCCCTCTTTTTCCTAGACTTTGACCTTCCCATACCTGCATTGAATTCAGGTTCATTAAATTTTAAATAAAATAAGGGTTAACTAACCCTGATTTTGACCACTATGGACTCATAGGCCTAGAGTCGAACCCTAAGCTCTGATACAAAATGTAATGTTTCCTTCCAAAATAACACCAAATAAATCAATTATAACATTATGAATAATAAATTCAAGATGAGCTATAAGGGGGCAGGGGGCCTAAATCGATTGGCTAAAGCATCATGTTGTAGGCAAGAGGTCACGAGGTCTAGTCTCCCCCTAAACCCATGGTACCAGAGGGTGTGTCGTGCCAATGCCACCAGTCACATGAAAAAAGTTTACCAGGCGCACTGTAGTTTATAGGGGGAAGAATACCTGATCAATTCATGTAGTCTAAAAAAGATAAAAAAAATTCAAGACAAATCAAATAGCTATTTTCTATCATAGCACAACGTGTCCAAAATAATGAATTATATTCATTCCCAAATGTCAAATTGTCAGATTACATAGTTTGACTAGGCTAATATTACCACTTAGTCAACTCAAATTTTACATCAAGAAGTACAAAATACAATAGTCAAAAGATGGAATTCCTTGTGATTCCTCTTCAAAGCTCACTGCATCTAGATGAGAATATGGTTCTGACGCTTTTCCACCCAACCACGAAGCTACGCTTCCCCAAAATTCTTCTTAACTCAAAGAATACCTGACCCTGCATGGAATACTTAGCAAGAGAAAATGAAAAGCAAGGTTGAATTTGGTGCGTTTCTAACATAACTACATGCATTTCTATCAATAATTAGAATATGCAAGATCAATGTTAGAAAATGGCAGAGTTACATCATAAAATTAGTCTATTCAATGTTACGGGCTACAAAAGCTTGGCCAAGCATACACTATATATAGTAACAACATGATATATTTTAGGAAAATAAAAACCTATACCCTTTGTTATTTGATTTTTGGCACCCGTTTTGAAAGAAAACCTTCTACATACATAAGGAAACACCCTTCCCTTCTAAACATTATAGTTGCAAACATACAATCTAGTTTATAAAGGGTTATCCTAACCAACTTTTTTATGATAATAATTTATATTTTTTTACAAGCACAATCTTCATATGTTTCACTTAGGTAATACTTGAAGTCAACAGATTCTTGCAAAGTAAACTGAACCAGATTTATTGCTTTTGTACATTATGTAATCAGACATTCAGTCATTATTAACATGATTTGTTTTCATCAATTAAATGACATGTTCAAGCACATTTCACATCACATGCACATCAGCATACAATATAAATATTTCCTTACTCCTTACATGGAATGAAACTTAATTATTCAATCAAGGAAAATGAACTATTAAAAGAAGGTATATTGCATGTATGTGTATACATAATTGGTTTATGTATATACACATATATGGCCTTCAATCATAGTAATTAAGTATGTGTGTACATTCTTTTATAAAACATAAAAAAATCATATTGCATTCAAAATAGTATTTTTTCGTTCCCATATAATGTGCAAATAGAACATTAAATTTTAACAGAAAACTCAAAACCTTTAATCCAATTAGAGAAGTTTAAGGATTTATAGGTATTACTTAGTTGCAGAAAAAATTCTTCATACATTTCACAAATATATACACAAAAAGTTAAGAACGTTCCTTAAATTCAATAAATACATTCTTTCCCTTCTAAATTTTTTATATCTATTCAATTTCTAGAGTTCAGTTGTTTGTTTGTAAAACATTTAATTAAGAATCCTTCTGATTTTGTCATTTCAACTGATTTACAATGATTATTTTGAATTCTTGTTACCGAAAGAACAAGTCATGAAAATTGATGATTCAAGGGACGTGTTTAATCTGGAGACTCACCATCGTCATTTGATAAACATGGGTGTTCGTTGTGGAAACAACTCACTAATGGTTTACACTATCAAGCACCATCAGTGTGAATAATACTTACATGCCCTCCTCTTTATCGAAGGTTGGAGGAAATGATACAAAGAAATGGGTTGAAGTAGTTTATACAAACATAAAAGAACATGTAAATATGTGGGAAGATCAACTTCCAAAAAGAACATATATATAAGTAGACATTATCGAAGAACAATATTTTTTCTCCATGTAGTGATTGGTTGTCGCCCCCTTATCAGGTTGGAAAAACCATGAACATACACACCTCCATTGTGGTGGAGTTTTTAAGATTGGAATCATCAACTCATGAAGCTAAGACAAGTGCTAAGATCCCAAAGACTTAAATATCCATAAGGAAATGAAATAAGTCAATATCCTAAAGTATGCCTTCACACTATGAAGGAAGAGTTGTTACACCCTGTGTGTTATTACCTATTTACTATTACCTAGTTTGGTGAATTGATTTAATATATGTGATTTTTTTTTTATGAATTTTGATAGAGATATGATGAATGAATGTTTGATTCAATTAAATGCTTTATGATTTAGTATATGAAATACATATTATGAATATGACATGTATATGAATGCATTGATTTGACTAACTACTGTTATGGTGAACTAAGCTAGATGCAGGAATAGGTTCAAACCTTTGGAAGAGAGGGGAAATATCACTCCGGAGAAGAAATTGGTCTAGTAACCTTTAATTCAACCTTGCTAAGCATTCACACACTCATGCCCTATTTGGTCTTAGTTAAGTCAAGTCAATTCAGGTAATGGGTAAGTGATCTTCTGTTTTGATTGTGAATGTTTATGTTGGTTTCCAATCTTGTTTTATGAACATTTGGAATGAGGAGTGTGATGTGTCTTGAAGTTGAGTTGAAGTCCTTCCTTGTGTGTTTGTTGTTATATTGATGAGATATATGTATTAAATGTATATATGTACATGTCTATGGTAAACTCATACATGTGAGTGAATACGTACATGAGTATACATAGGTAGATGTACCTATGCAAGCTCATGGTCAGATTACCCATAAGCATGGCAATACTAATTGGACTAAGGTGACATATATATGTATATATACATTCCATGTATATATGTCCATCAAAGGTTATGAGTATGAGTGTTTTATAAAGCTATTGAAATAATCTTATGTATATATAGATAAGTATTAATATATACGTGGAAAGTAATAGAGTGACATATATATTAATATATATTTATATATAATTGTAAATATATACATAGTATTATTCTTTATATATGTATATATGTTTGATAATCGATAAGTAATGTATTTGTTTTGATTATATTGGAAAAGCAGGTTTTGAAGGGACCTAAAACCCTTTACATCACATTAGACCAAAATGTTGCTAGAACAGATAAAAACACTAAAGCATAAGCAACAACCAACAGAGTACCAAAAGCCAAAAAACAACAACCCAACAACAAAAAAACAAGAAAAACACCACAATTACTTCAAGTTTTTCAAGGTGTTGGCCACCTCAATCTCCTGGGTGTAATGCAGACTAACCATGTCCAAGAGTTATTTATTTTCATCTTCAAAGGACTTCCTAGGATCCCCCCTTGCACAAGTGCATGGTCCTCTAGCAAGTAATGTATTTGTTAAACCTTATGAAATATGTATATATATGAATATATATTATATATATTATATATAGTATACGATTAAAATCTATTAGTGATAATCATCAAAGCACAATATATATAGTGCTATTGTTATTGCTAATAATTGTGAAGCACTTAAGTGAATTAATGTGCATATGATAATGTATGGCACATATGATAAATGGCGCAACCTACTGCATATTAAACTAGTGCATGAAGCAATGTAAGACCAAGTCAAACAAAGTTATATGGCATGTATGAGTTTGTAACTACAATGCATACATTTCACAGAGAAGTTAATACAATTAAAAGCATAAAAGAATAAGTCTACCCGCGCTATAAATAAGGGGTGCCAACTTGTTAATGTGGCACCATTTTGGAAGTGTTTGAAGTGCAAAAGAAGTCTACAAAAGGCACACAAGTCTAGAAATAGCCTTGAGACTCAGTCAAGAGTAAACTTGGTAGCATTTTGTGAAGGAATTAAAATTAGGAAACTTGTTTTGAGCTTGTTGTCCCTTATAACAAGTCGACTCAACCATTTAAATGGTGAGGACTGTTAGTGTTGCAAACATGTGAGTTAGCTTGGTGAGTCGTTACATGAGGATAGAAAGGTGGCAAAAATATTAACTTGTTTATAGCCTTTAGTTGCTCACAAATTGGTATAAATAGAGGAGCTCTTTCTACCAATTGTTACACTTATCATTATGATTTTTCTTGTGTTATTTTTCTACAATTTTTGTGCTACGTGAGTTGAGAGTTGTGAGTTAGAGAGTTTTTTTTTTGTTTTACATTGGTTTTGTTGAGAGAATATAGTAGAGGAATTTGGGTTCTTCGTAGTGGAAGTTGAAAGTGATCTTGAGCCATTAAGGTAGGCGGGAAAATTATTCATTTGGAGATTTAAAAAGGCATGTTGATTTCTACTCCCTTGTCATTATGTTGAAAATATTGTTATGTGCCATGTTGGAAAGATTGCCTTTTATGTGTGTTTAGATTCTTACAAGTCTTTTGAAAGTTCTTTGATTATTTCTTGTATTGGGAAACCTTTCATTGGGTTTAAATATATGTAGTTATTTATACTATAAAAAGGTTTTATACATTTGTATACTATTAATACTATTCATAGAATGTTGAAACTATACGTTGTTTGACAATACTCTAGGTGCATAGCATAAGATAGAGTTGTATTGTGATTCTTATGGCAAAGTCATTTAGATATATAAGTTAGTGGGAAGGTTATTCCTGGGGTTTGGATAATCCACGAGAAAGGGGATAACCTTATAATAGAATACTAATGGTCAATGCAAATTGAGAAATTAAATGTGGTGAATAGATGACCTCACTCAAAGTTACTAGGTGATGAATCTTTTGCCAAAGCAGTTTAGGTAGCCATCGTCAGTTCATTGTATAATCCAATTTACATTCTAGGTTGAGGTAATCATATATGAGGTAGTATACATTATGTAGCTCTAGGTATGTAGGACACGTTACTATGCTCATAAAAGGCTATTTGAACAATGAGGTTACCAAACCGATCTCTTCATCGAAGGGAGGGCCATCTTACCAAGTTTGGTAGATGTGTAGGGGACTGTAGTAAGTTCATGGTTGGAAGAAAAGCATTGAGTGATGCTTCTCCTCATGCAGTTGGCGGCCACAATTTAGGACATTCTAGATCATTTGTATTTCTAGTTTTTGTAAGCTTGTTGAAGCGATGTATGTAATCATGTGTCTACCTAGATGGAAATTGTAATGTGAAATGTTATCTTAAATATATTTAAGTAAAGTTAAATCATACTTATATTATTGTAATGATTCTTTGATTATGCAATGAAAATTTTTGGATAAAGTTATTTTTCAAATGATGCATTTGTTATTGAATGGAAAAGAAAAAAAATATTGTTCATTACATTAGATGCATAGATAATTTACATGCGGGTTAAAATTATTAGATTTACTAGGTAGAAAAATGGGCATGTTACACGTGATATCAGAGCTACTAGGTTCACATCTGGAACCTATGTGCTTGCTATGCTTCCAATCCAACATTATATGAGTCTAATGTTTTGAAATTCTTGTGCCAAGATGGTGTGTCTCAAGATGACTGTGAGAAAGTTAGTAATCAGAAATGAGCACTACCTACGGGAAAAGTAGGAAAGAGAAGCCCTTGTTTGAACCATTGAAGGAACTAATTATGAAAATGCTATTAGGCTAAGTGATACCAAGACTTTCAGTCATGCCCTTTCGCAAATGAGTCAAGAGAAGAGAAGGATGAAAGAGTGCCAACTTCAACTTCTTACCTTTTATCTCTTTGATAAAGTCAAACTCTTTGTCACTTTCCAAGGATATGCCCTCAGAATGTAGTGTTAGTCCATTCATGATATTTAGGGATCCTCAAGTTCTCCCCTTAATGGAAGTTATTGTAATACCCACAAGTGGCGAATCAGAGGGTTATGCACCTCAAAACTATGTGTCTGAGGATAGATCAGAGGTTTATTATCCTTTCGTTGATGTATATGAGCAAAAATATGAGGGTTATACCCCACAAAGTTATGTATTAGAAAGTGAATTAGGGGGATATTCTCCCTTATACTATCTAAATAGGCATTCTATGTAAACTCAAGGAAATTGAAAATCCTTTTTGATTATAATAAAAATCTTGTTTTGGAAAAATATTTGAATGAGTTCTTTAAATAGAATTTCTTATGTGAATGATAGATCTTTTGGAATATTGTTGGCATTGAGAAAACCTTCATAGATATAATTAAAATGAAACCTTCAGGTATAACTATTCTTGGAAAAATGATTAGGACAAGAACTAAATTTGGAGAAAGTCAAGAAGTAGGTCAAGGTGTTGAGAATGTCGAAGCTAAGTTGGACCGTATTTTGGCTATCATGGATGAAAATAGAACAAGAATAAGAAACCTCAAACAAGAAGTTAGGGGAAAGGAAAGAGAGGAGCAAGAAGTCCCAAGTAATGAGGATGAAGTTCCAAATAACGAAGAATAAGGGGATAATTCTTGCAATCGAACTCAATCTAGTGATTAAGAGAGTGATAGGTCACACTCGTATTATGAGGGAACCAAAAGGAAGCATTTGGAAAGTGAGTTATCATGTGACATGAGGAAGATCACACCACCAAAATTTGAAGGTAGTGCTACTGGAGATGCGATGGAAGCATAGCTTACAGAGATGGAGAAGTATTTTGAAATCAAAAATTACTCGAAGGTCACTAAAGCTGGATGGAGAGCATTTTAGTTGGCAGGTGAAGCATCCGACTAGTGGATGAGTAAGAAAATGGAGCTTGGTCTTAGTTCTTTAAGTCTCACGTGGAGCGAGTTTGTAAATATTTTCTGAAAGCGATGGTTGCCCCAACTCTTTTATGACCAAAAGCTCATTGACTTTTAAAACCTTAGACAAGGTGACTCCTTAATGAATGAGTATTGGGAGTTCATTCAACTCCTAAAGTACATACCTATGTACCAGAAGGATGAGCAATTTTGTATAAGGAAGTTTATCATGGGTCTAAAAGTGCAAATAGGTGGTGAGGTAGATGTGCATGGTCCAACTACTATGGATTCAATGTACGAGAAGGAAATTAAGCAAGAACAAAGGGTTAAGTTTATGTCAAACTACCAAGAGAGAAAGAGAAAGAATCTCATTTGGACACAGAATAATCAAGCTCCAAGGAAGCATAGTGAAGGGAAATTTTTTCAAAATCAATGGGATAGGGGAGATTGATGAGGAAATAACAACAATTTCAATAACAACTACAAAAGAAATGCTAGTGGAAATGAAAGTAATTCTAGAAGACCTACGAAAAGGAGGGGACCAATGAAGGGGTGTTTTACATGTGGTGGGGATCACTATGTGAGTAATTGTCCAAACAAACCATCTAGGACACAACCACATGGTAGATCTCTTCCACCTCAAAAAGTTGTGTTCTAGCAAAGGATTCATGTTGTGGATAATCGACAAGCGGAGTACCAATTTTCTCCAATAGAAGTTTCAGGTACTTTGTCTGGAATTCCCATTTCAATTTTAATAAATACTGGTGCAATAAAAATTTGATTTCTCCTAGAATAACAAGTCAAATGTATAGAAAATTTGGCTACGTGAAAAATTCTTGGGTTGTAGAATATGCAAATCAAACAAGAGTTGAAGTTAATGTATATTTGAATCAAGAGTTGAACTTCCAAGTTTCTCAACATAAGTAAATATGTACATATCCCCCTTAGGTTCTTATGATGTCATCTTAGGGATGAATTGGTTATGGAAACATAGGGCCAAGGTAGATTGTCATGCTAAAATAGTTGAATTCTTCGACGATCTAGGTAACTGGGTGTCGTTGCAAGGAACACCTAGAGAGGTTAAGTTAAAACAAATATTCGTTGTTCAGATGCATAGGGAAAAGAAGAAAGGTTTTCGACTCTTTGCAGTAAAAATAGAGAAACTTGAGGAATGTAAGGAATTCATTTCTCAAGATGATATAGTATATTATGGACCCCGAGACTCCCAAGATGTCGAAGAAGATGAAGTATTAGAATCTAAAAAAAATGGATATGGAGAAATATCCTATTTTATATAAGTTTGTGGATGTATTTCCAAAAAAATTACCCAGATTACCACCTAAGAGGATATTTGATTTCTCTATTGACATAGTACTCAAGTCGGAACCTATATTGAAAGTACCTTATAGGATGACCACAATTGAATTAATGGAGTTAAAGGCACAACTAGAAGATTTGTTGTCTGTTGGCGTTTAAATTCGCACCTCTAGAATGCGTATTTGAAATGGACAGCTATGCACAGTAAAAATGCTCTTCAAATTAGGAGGGGAAGCACCCTCTTGCTGATGGTGTTGAAAGAAAGTAAACTAAGAACTAAGTTGCCTATCTTTTCGATCAGCTTAGAGCACAAGGTTTATAAAACACAAACTCCTTAGCTGAGATTTTTTGATTTAAATAACTTAAACTACGACTAACTTAAGCTAAAAACGTTTCTAACTTCTCAAGTAATACACAGAGCAAGAGAAACTAGAAATGAACAAGGTTGATTCTTTGACAAAGTGATTCAATAAACTCTTTTCCAACAAACATCTACACACTTCAATGTAAGCTGAAATTAAGATCATAAAAGCATAACACAAATAACATAAATCTGAGACATTATACCAAGGCAAAGGAGGCTCATGATTTTATTTCTCAAACTTCTGGAACAAATATTATCCTAACACATGCACGAAACAAGAACTTGCAGCTAAAGAGGCTTGCAAACTTGTTCTTACACAAAAGGGACAGTGATTACAACAACTACTTGTTGGCTAACAGAGACTCAACAATTCACTATCATAAACACAAGTGAACTGACACTGAATAACAACTTGCTGGCTAAAAGAGACTCAGCAATTTGCTATCACAATAACCATTAAAGAAAACTAATGAGCAAAGGTTCTTATTTATAGGCAAACAGAGGAGTAGAGAACCCTAAAATCTCCTTGCTTTTACAATCTAGGGTTTGCTCAGCAAGCAAGCTTTATTTCTAAATCTAGAAAGAAGATAACATCTAACGCCTAAGAAAGTGGGAAAAGTAGGAAAGGCCAAAGTTCTATTACATTTATCTTCTTTCTCTTCTTCAAAGAATGGATAAGAATCGTTCCAAGAATAGAAAGAAAGTGGAAAGAAAGCTTCTAGATGAAAGCCGCTTTAAATCTCAATCATATCCACTAAAAATCAGGAAACTGGGTCCCAATCAGGTGCATTGATACCATCTAAGGCAACATTTTGATTCTCCAAGATCTCCTCGCCTTATATGATCAAACTTAGAGAATCCTTCACTTCTTTGGCTGCTTTATGAGTTATGTTCTTGAAAAACATCGCTGCTCGGAAAGATGACTCACTAATTGATAACTTGGTGGCTCTGCAACTTTATGTTTCTGACACTTTTCTTGATTTCCAACAGAAGAGTATTACACCACTCTTTTCTAATACCTTTCCTTTTTCTCATATCATACCTCCTCGTGTTCTTCAGCTAAGATGATGAAGTTTTGATATAGTGTTGATTTGGTCTTAAACTCGAGGGGAGTGTACTCCATATTGAAAACCTTGAAGAATGACTGTAAACTCGCCTATGTTCAGACAATCTTTGAGCAACTTTCTATTTTTAGAATGTTGGTTTTTCAGTCTCAAATGGACAAATTTTTGGAAATTTTTCTAAGATATGGGTTTTGCTCAGAATTTCATTGCAATACAACCCAGATTGTCCATTTTTTAAAATTTTGAATTTAGACTGAAAAAGCAGCAAACCCTAATTTCTTTCGAAAAAGCTGGCACCTGGGCTTTGTTCAGAATACAAGTAGAAATGGACCCAGTTGATCAGATTTGAAAAACACTGGTGGATAATTGAAAAAGTAGCCAACCCTAGAATTTGAAATTTTCTTGAAAAAGTTGTGATATGGGTTTTCTTCAGAAGATTGTTTCAAGAGGACCCAGATGATCAAAATTTGCAAACTCTGAAGATTTCACTAACATGCAAGGAAAAAGCAACTGCTGCAACTTGATAAATTTCCTCAAAAATTCTTCAGAAGAATGAGATGAAGAAACCCAAATGGCTGAAAATTAAAAATCTCTGACCTTCAAAAATTTGATCTTCTGGATGAAAAAGTATGAAAAAGCAAGGTCTTATGTTGCTGGTCTGAAAATTATTCATGAAAATCAGCAACCTTGAGCTCTTGAATCTTGAAATAAAACTTCAAAGTTGTTGCTCCACTTTTCTTCTTTGGAAGCCACCTACAAAAATGATGAAAACTGAAAGGAAGAGATGTCTTAAATAGATTTAGGGCTTGAAATAGATTTGCTTTCTTTTGCTTTAATCTTCAAACCCTAAACACAACTTGTTCAATGAATTTAGACATTCATCTTTCCCTTTCCATTTTGAATCTTTTGAAAACTTTGAAAATTTCACTAAGGCATTGTAAGTTGGGTGCCTTTCTTGGCTAGAGGTGCCTACTTCATTCAGATTTAACCACTTTTGTGAGTTTTTCAACTTTTCCTAAATTTTGGACCCTATTTGATCTTCGATCTCTAGCTTCCAGGTTGATCTGATGGAGGAGCTAAATAATTCATCGTGAAGCTCGACTGATTTTGAGAAGATCACCCTGGAGGCACTTCTGGCTAAAAACTTCATTTTAACCTTCAAATTCATGGGAGCCTATTTCCTCCAGGGGCTCTGAACTTTCACAGTGTTAGCCATTTTTGCATGATTTTCAAGTTCTTCATTTCCCTTTGATTTTCTAGTGAAATCCTTGTCCCGGAAGCTATGTTGATCCGATTGATTGGATGACAGGTTCACTGGATAGCTTGGCTGAAATCGACGAGATGATCATAGACGCTTCATTGACGAATTCCATCATCTCAGGGCTCAAAATCTTGGGCACCCTTTCTCTCCAGGGGCGCTCAACTTGACCAGACTTAGCCATTTTTGATATATTCACCACTTTCTCTTCTACAGATGATCCTACCTGATCCGGTGTTCCGGAGCTCAAATTGATTGATGGTTGGGCTTGTCGCAAAGCTGAGAAGATTTTGGAGGGGGTTCTCTAGGAGTTACTTAGCCAAAAAGTTGAATCTGAGGCACCAAAAGCTTGGGCACCCCTGGCAAGCTGGGGCGCCCAACTTCACCAGAGTTAGCCACTTTTTTGTATATTCTGCTTGCTTTTGACTTTGGCTCTTGTCAAACCCTCTGTTCTACCTCCTGTATCTGGTGACTACAAACTCCGATTGACTTGCTGAATATCCTATTGGAAAGCTTGTTCTGATCTAAAGAAGACATGCTGGAGGCAGTTTTAGCAAATTCATCTGTTTAAGCCCCCAAAAATTGGGTGCCCTTCTTCTCCAAGGGTGCCCATTTGCTCCAGACTTAGTCAAATTTTCATCTAATTTTATCTTCAAAATTGACCTTCATCCTCTACCTTCACCTCGATCTGGATTTTCCAGAGAATGACAAGTCAGATGCTCTGAAGAAGACACCCGTTACGAAGCTGTCTGAATTCTGGATAGATTGAGCATATTTGCAAATCCTTATAATTGAGTTAGGCCCCTCAAAAATCTGGGCGCCCTTACGCACCAAGAGCACTAAAAGTTCCCAAACTTGGAAACTTTTCAAACATTTTCATGATTTTCATTCCATCTTCTATTTGAAACTTCCCTATTTGACCTCGAATCCTGGATGACTAGATGATCTGATGACTGCATTGTTGGATTCGCTGTGGAGTTGGGAGGATTCTGAACAACTTTTTCTGGGAGCTCAAACCCTAATTTCACCATTTGATGCCCTAAAAAGATGGGCGCTTATCTCCTCTTGGGGCGCCCATGACAAGCCGTGTTAGAAAATTTTCACAGTTTTCACCTTCTTTCCTCATTCTTTGTGCTTGCTTACCAAATCACCTTTTGTTCAATGCTTAAGTGTTGAATCTGATGCCTGGCAGCTGACTGATCTCCATTGATGATCTTGAAGCTCCTGATATGCTTCTAAAAAAGCAGAATAGACCCAGTAGGGCAAAACTGATTATTTTGATATTCTGACTGCACCAGCTTGATATGGAAGTATTTTGAGCCAATCAAAATTAGTTTGAACCCTATCAAAATTGGAGACCTGGGTTTTGTAGATTAG
This sequence comes from Sequoia sempervirens, assembly GCA_007258455.2. Classification (NCBI taxonomy): domain Eukaryota; kingdom Viridiplantae; phylum Streptophyta; class Pinopsida; order Cupressales; family Cupressaceae; genus Sequoia; species Sequoia sempervirens. The sequence goes on along the minus strand of VDFB02340068.1, from coordinate 175,319 downwards.
GTTGCTTTGAGCAGACCCAGATTGCCAGATTTTGGAAATTTTACATTTTAACCCCTCATGCAAGACATGCACACCCAAATTTTGACCCTTTTAATAGATTTAACAAGACTTTTACTTATTTCTTCAAAATGTATGTGTAACAAAAATTTTAATTTTGGGGTACAACATTGTCCAAAGGATTGATAAGACCCAGTGTTTCACCTTGGGGAGTGCCAGTGATCTTTGTAAAGAAGAAGGATGGCACACTGCGCTTATGTATTGACTATCGGTTACTTAACAAAGCAACGATAAAGAACAAGTATCCATTGCCACATATCGATTATCTCTTTGATCAAATGAGAGGAGCGGAAATATTTTTAATGATTGATCTACATTATGGATAACACCAGTTAAGAATCAAGGACGAAGATATTTTCAAAACTACTTTAAAGACTAGATACATACATTATGAGTTCACAGTCCTACCATTTGGACTAACAAATGCACTAGCAGCGTTCATGAACCTAATGAACAATGTATTTAGAGACTATTTGAATAAGTTTGTATTGGTCTTCTTGGATGACATTTTAATGTACTCCAAGAATGAAGAAAATCTCAAGCATCTAGAGATTGTTCTCCAATAGTTGAGAGCACATAAGTTATACAAAAATCTCTCAAAGTGTACCTTCTTCCAAAATAAAGTACAGTATTTGGGTCATGTATTTTTGGTGGATGGGATTGTTGTAGATCCAACAAGAATAAAAGTAGTGTTAGAGTGGTCAGTGCCCAAGAATGTGCCAGAAGTTAGAAGTTTTATGGGTTTGGCTGGGTATTACCGTAAGTTTGTGAAAAAAAAATTGAGAATAACTTTTCCCATCATGTCATTGCAAAGGAAGGGGAATAAGTTTGGGTGGTCTGAAAAGTGTCAAGGATTATTTGACCAACTTAAGGAAAGGTTGACCACAACACCAATACTAAAAGTATCAGATCCAGATGGTAACTTTGTAGTTATTACGGATGCATCTAGAGAAGGATTGGGTGGAGTATTATTGTAGAAGGGGAAAGTCATAGCTTATGAATCAAGGAAGCTCAAGTAATATGAACAAAATTATGCTTGACATGATTTAGAGTTATAAGTAGTTGTCCATGCATTGCAGATGTGGAAACATTATTTGTTGGGAAAACCATTTGAATTGAAGACCGATTGTCATGCTCTAAAGTATTTTTTACCCAACCCAATCTGAATACACAACAAAGGAGATGGTTGGAATTGATATTTGACTATAATTTCAACATTAGTTATATCAATGGAAAATAAAATTGGTTTGTTGATGCCTTAAGTCATAGGAGGCATATCTCCTTTATGATATCAATCCAAATTGACTTCAAGGATCAAGTGTTCCAAAAATCTAAAGGTGATGAGTTCTATGAGCAAGTTAAGCAAGCACTCGTGAACAATTTGCAAGATTGAAGATACGAGGGATATCACTATGAACCTAATGATTTATTGAGATTAAAGAGAAGGATTTATGTACCTAACATTGGGGAATTAAGGAGCATGGTATGGAAAAAAGTTCAAAATGCACCATATTCAGGACATCCTGGTGTAACTAAGATGTTAGCTAATGTAAAACCATTATATTTTGGAAGGGCATGAAAGGGAATGTAGTGATATTTGTAGCAAGTTGTTTAGAGCACCTAGGAGTGAAGGCAGAGCATCATTATCCTGTAGGTCTATTGTATCCACATGAAGTTCCAAAAATTAAGTGGCAAGTTATTATCATGGATTTTGTGCAAGGTATTCCTATGTCAAGGAACAAGCACAATGCCATTCTAGTAGTGGTTGACAAACTTACAAAGGTAGCTCACTTCATACCAGGGAATTTGACTAATGGAGCTCTTGTAATAACACAAAAGTTTATTCAAAAGATATTTAGATTGCACGAGATTCCTAAAAAAGATCACATCTGATATGGATGCTAAAGTAACATCTAGGTTTTGGCAAACCTTGTTTACTTCTCTTGGGACACAACTAAACATAAGTTCTACTTATCATCAAAAAATGGATGGGAAAACTAAAAGGGAAAACCAAGTATTAGAAGGCCTACTAAGGATGTATTGTATGGATCAACAATAAAAGTGGGAGGATTACCTACCTTTGGTAGAGTTTACATATAATAACTCCTATCATTCTGCAATCAAGATGGCTCCATTTGAAGCATTATATGGTAGGAAGTGTTGAACTCCTATTAGTTGGGATAAGCTAGAAGATAGGATAAGCCTTAGGCCAAAGATGTTGTCGAAAGAGGAGGAACAAGTTAGAATTATCAAGCAGAGGTTAGCAAAAGCTAATGATAGGAAAAAAAGATACATTGATTTTAAACAAGTACTTAGGAATTTCGTAGTAGGAGATAGGGTTTTGTTGAGAGTTAAGCCTCACAAAAGTTCTATCAAGTTTAGAAAGTCATCCAAAATAGCTATGAGCTACATTGGACCTTTTGAATTTCTTGACGAAATCAACCCTATTGCATATAAAATTTCCTTGCCACCAACTCTTGCCAAGATGCATAATGTCTTTCATGTCTCGTATCTTAAGAAGTATATACCGGTCGATAACCATGTTATTGATTGGAATGCTTTACAAGTGCAAGATCCAAGGGTGGTACGATTGAGCCTTTCAAGGTTCTCAGAACATGTAAGCTCCACTTGCATAACAAAGAGGTTTTGCAATACAAGTTCCATTGGGATTAGTATGCAAAAGATTTGGTCACATGGGAAGACTATGCTAAAATGAAGAAAAAGTTTCCACAAGTCTTGCTAGATTTTGAAAACTCTTGAAAACAATGATGTTTTATGATATGATGATGTTTGTGATGTTGTGCTTTATGTTATGATCATATTTGATACTTAAAAATCATCAAGGACAATGATTCACAAGGGGGGGAATATTTTACACCCCATGTGTTATTACCTATTTACTATTACCTAGTTTGGTGAATTTCTTTAATATATGTGAATGTGTTTTTATGAATTATGATGGAGATATGTTGAATGAATGTTTGATTCAATTAAATACTTTATGATTCAGTATATGAAATACATATTATGAATATGATATGTATGTGATGTATATGAATACATTGATTCGGCTAACTATTGTTATGGTGAACTAAGCTAGATGCAGGAACAAGTTCAAACCTCTTAAAGAGAGGGGAAGTATCACTTAGGAGAAAAACTTGGTCTAGTAACCTTTAGTTTGGCCTTATTGAGCATTCACACACTCACGGCCTAGTTGGTCTTAGTTAAGTCAATTCGAGTAATGGGTAAGTGATATTTTGTTTTGATTGTGAATATTTTAAGTTGGTTTGCAAAAAAAAATTTATGAACGTTTGGAATGAGGAGTGTGATGAGTCTCGAAGTTGAGTTAAAATCCTCCATTATGTGTTTCTTTTATATCAATGGGATATATGCATTAAATGTATATATATGTACGTGTATATGGTAAACTCATACATGTGAGTGAATATGTACATGGGTATATGTAGGTAGACATACCTATGCATGCTCATGGATGGATTACACATAAGCATGGGAATATTGATTAAACTAAGGTGACATATATATATATGTATATATGCATGTATGTATATATGTATGTATGTATGTATGTATGTATGTGTATATACATACATACATATATACATATGTATGTATATATATGTATATGTGTATATATATATAAATATATATGTGTGACTGTGATCATAGTATAGGATAAATACACCAGATCCATATGGATTTGAGGAATATTTAATCCACTAATCCATGATCCCAATGTGATAGTATTCAAAAGAATCAAAACTCAGAAACCATTAAACTAGACATGAAATAAACATGAAAGCTTGAACGAAATCTATTTTGAGACTTCAAATCTTATCCCATTGGGGGAGTGGTGTCGTATTGATGTGGAATGGTGACCCTTTCCCAATCCCTTGGATGATATGAGCTTGTTCCAAACGATTCTATTGAAGAGAATTGATGAAACCAGTGAGATATGAAAAAAACATGATATAAAACTAGTTTAACTTGATGAGATGATTGCTAAATGTTTTAATGCTTGATAAAATGGATGCAATCTATGCTCTATATGTAAAAAAAGTTCAAAGATGCAAGCCATAATTACAAAATTATGCTAAAATGTATGCAAACTAAGCTAACATGGAAGCCATTAATGGATTTTTAAGCTAAATGGACGAAGCTTTAATCTAAAATGCTATCAAATATGAAACATGGATGTAAATGAGTACAAATTTTCAATAACATAGGTTTTCTATCAAAAGGTGGATCTATTTCTCTCCAAATAGTGACCTATTTATAGGAAAGAAAATGAAAAATCAAGGGCTCAGATCAATTTGGTCAATCAATGGTCAAGATGAAAAAGGAGGGTGAAATATGGATCAAGGATTCTCATCAATGGATGAGAATCAAAGGTCACATGGATCAAGAAAAGATCAAGGGTTGAGAATGATTCAAACAAACACACTTTGTAACAAATTTGAAAGTTTGTTACAAAGTTTGTTTGAAAGAAATCGTTGCCTTTTTTGGAGCCAAATAGGATAATATTACTTTGGGATATTCCCTATGCAAGTGGATGGAGGGAAATTAGCAATTTAGTTAATTTAAAACTAAATTTGAATGTGCAAGATGAGGAATGATATGATATTCATTAAATAATTAATTTAATGAAAAGGAGGATGCAATATGATATTTAATTAAATAGCCTAGGGTTGTTTAATTAAATAAGAGGTCTTAGGGCTTAAATTAAATAATTTGATTTATTCAAATTAAATAGGACAAAATGTTAGTGCGAGAGGGGGTGAATTAACCCGATTAGGTCAATTAGGTTATTTAGTCAATTAAATAACTAGGTTAATTTAATCGAACAAGCGAAGAGAAGATGGGATTCAGGAAAAAATGATGTTAATATATCAAATTAAGTGTGTATATCATTCAAGACATTTTTAAGTGTCTACATTTTTCCCCTCTTTGAAGCGAGATACCTGTTACATTGGTTCAAAGACTGGCGCTTTTCAGATTAATGTTGTTGTTGAGATCAAAAATTTAAAAAATTCTTGATTTTTTGGATGCCCCACTGTTGCCCCAAGGGAAGGAATTAAGCTAGTACCCTACCCCCTCGATAGATCGGATTGAAATTTGATTTTTGGGTTGATCTCTCAAAAAAGATGTAATATAGGTTCAACTCAAAGAGCACTATAAAAATTAGATGTCTAATGTAGATAGATTTGATGATGTATAGACAATCATCGACCATGGGTAGCCTCATGTACATTTAAATATATCACACAAATTTGATTCTTGGATAGAATTGTTAGTATAGATAGAAGAATAAGAAGAATAAGATGAATAGGATTGATTCAAAAATCCAACAAGCCTATGATCATTTGAGACTTTATTAGATATGGTGATGAGATGGATGATTTTCTCATATATTGGGATTGGGACTTTTTGTCATTCCTTATTTTTGATATAGTACATAGACACAATGCATCAAGGTGTTGATAACCATGATGGTGTTGTATCTAGTGTGATGGACTTTGACTCTACAAATAGATAGCATAACCCTTCTTCACACCTTGACATACAGAAACCTTGTTGGAATGTAGTTCATAAGTTTATAATATCTCGGACCAAAGCATATGCAATAGTCAACAATCTATTCAAAGCAACCTCCCTATACACAACTAAGCAAGTATTTGCCAAAGTTATTTTACAAGAATACCCCATAAGCACAAAAAAAAAAAAAAGATCGATGTCCCATTCTTTTCTCTCTAAATCATTTAGACATCATCAAGAGGTCCTCATAATGGGTTAATAAGATAAATCATAAGACAAGATAAAAAAAACAAATAGTCAATGTTATCTATATCTCTTGTCGAAGGTGTGTTTTGTTTAGGATAAATATCCAAAGTGATTCCCAATGATAATTCCCATTGTAGGAAGGATGCATCCTAGGACATGTTATTATATGTCAGCGGGTTGATAAGTTGTTTGAAAGGTTGTTGATATAAGGTTCAATTGACATGTTTGATAATGATCAAGAGTTTGATTTTTGCGTTTAAAGATTCTACTTTGTTGATTGTTGTACTTTTTTTTTGTTTGTGTTACCAAAGGGTGAGTGTGACAATCGATTTATTATGGATAAAGGTTTGTTGTGAGTGCAGGAGAAAGGTGGTTTTGGATTTTCTAGGATATTTCAATGTTTTTGGTATTTTGAAAATGTTTTGAGGTTGTTTTTGGTCTTTTTGAAATTTTATGTGAATGCTTATTTTTTTATTTTTTTAGGTTGTTTAGGGTTTTTCAAGGTTTTCTAATATTTTGGGTTTTATTTTTTAAATGTTTTTGTGTTTTTTCGAAGTTTTTAAATGTTTTTGGGGTTTTCCAAGTTTTCGACCAAGAACCTAACCTAAAAAACTATCCTAGGGGCCTCAGGGGCTTATCAAAGATGAGCCTTGCCTACATTATACACATAAAAACCACGTAGTTCAATTGACTTGACTTATTGTAAATGGGATATGAATAGTTGATGGATTGCCAAATTATTATGATGGACTCCTAAAGGACTGACCTAGGGTGTCTCAAGGGCACATCAATGATGGCCTTGCCTATGATCAAGCTCAAAGACTTGTAGTTCGACATGGTACTATTTTTGGATTTTCAATGTTTTGACCTTTTTAGGGATTTTGATGTGTTTTGGATGTTTTGGATTTTAATTTTCTAAATGTTTTTGGATTTTTGGCTTTACAAAATTTTGATGTTTTTGGATTTTCGCATGATGTTGACAAGTGTATGAATATGTGATGATTTCAGTGACCTATTTTGGGATTTTGTTGAAAACCAATCTAGGGTTGATTGATCTAATCAATAGATTATTAATAGAGATAACATTGTTGAGGATGCACAACAATGCAAGGATAGTTTTGAACAACACAAAGATTGGGAAATGATATATCCCGAGATGATGATGGATTGATTGGATAAGATAGATCAAGATTTTGAAGCTAGGCTTGGAACAAAATCTATTGGAATGATTTGATGTGACGTTGAAGTGCAAGGTAGATGCAACTAATATTGATTATTTGGATGGATGTTTGATAAAAGATAAAACTTGATAAGGAACATCTTCTTGTCAAAATGTGTCATGGGCTGGTGATTTAGATTTTTGCTTACAAATGATTTGACCAATTTGATTTTATGTTTTGCAAATATTTAGATCACAACATAAGTTATAGGATATAGCTCAAAATTTATTCTCAAAGCAAGATGTAAGTATCTACCCCCAGTGTCTAGTAATGTATGGAATGATATGGGTGGATGCATGGATAAATGAATGGATTGATGGATGGGTATGCGAAGTATGCCAAGGATAGTCTTGTGATAGGATAACATGTTTGGGTAGAGTATGCCTCTTTGGAAAATGACTCATGGCTTAGATAATGTTGGTTAGGATAGGACAAATGATAGTGATCCATGTCAAGATGTTTACCATAAGCAAGTGTGAAATACATACTGAACCTTTGCCAAGATCGAGATAAGTTAGATTGGTGAAAATGAATTGGATAAGGAAGGGTTCTTGGATTTATTATGGATAAGAAAAATGAAATGAAAGACTTATTATGGATGGGATAAGATGCTTCTACTTGAAATGGTGCACATAGATGCTCAATTCTACTCATGATGCCTGTTTGCTAGTTTTTCATCATGGTACTTGTCCAAAGCGCCACTGAAGTGGTTTTCACTAGAGAACAATTTTTCTCTTGACTATTTTCTTGATTTTTTGATTTATTTGAAAGTTTATGCTCATGTTGAACCACTTAGTGGTGCTGATGTAGATGCTACTAGTGTTGATATAGATGTTGTTGCTATCATTATGTGCCAACAATATCCTTCTTAGAGGATTTATTGCACTTGAATGTAACCCTTGGATTCTCTCATCTGCTTTGTCAATATCAGAGTTAACCTTACCTAGATGTGCACATCGTAATAGAGTGCCCTTAGAGTCCTTATGATAAAGAGTTGCTACCAATACATGATCAATATGAGATTTGGATACCATGGATGTCGAAGTGGATGGTGGAATGCGTTGAGGTATACGAGATGCAGATGGATTGGTTGACATTTTGAAATCTTTGATTCTCCAAACTTGGGATGATGAGCAATGATGGGTGGATATGGAGATTCAATTGGGACCAACTTCTTGATATACCTTGTAGGTCACTCTTGAAGCTTTCTTTTGTATCGATGGATAAATTTGATGGATACATTTCCCTTTTTGAATTTTCACCATACTTTCTTTGACTGATGGGGTATGATAATGATGATTTTCTTTATTTTGCTTTGGTATCCATTTGAATTATTCTTGTCCATTTTTCTTTGGCGATTCTTTTATTTCAATAATTTTCTCTTTTCTTTGATATAGACCTCTTTCTCATGGTTGGTCCCAATTAGTGGGTGGAAATATGTGTGCACAATGATTCATGATATAAATGGTTGGAGTGTTGCTATACATTTCATCATAAGAACTCTTTGTGCTCCCCATGTTGATGTTTATGCTAGGTAAAGTTGCCCCTAGTATTATGGGAGTATTACTGACATGCTTTGATTTTGTTGTTGACAAACCATTTCCTTGTTGTTCAAGATGGTTTAGCTTTGTTGATTTTTTATAATGATTGATATCCTCATAGTCACTTTCTTCAATCTGTATGGAGGATGCATTTGATTTTGATGCTTCTTCAAAAGGTGTTGATGCTTTACAATCCATATAAGAGTCTTCCTTATGATCCATTTTTGCTTACTCTTCAAAGGATGTTTTTGATTCACCGTCCATGTAGAGGTCTTATTTATGATCAATTTTTGATATGTCTATGTATTTTTCTGACTTGATCATGTGCAAAGATACTAAGAGTAGGAGACTCTTGCTCCTTGGTAATGATATCAAGAGTATGAGACCCTTGTTTTGGATGAAGATCATCCACATGTCCATTAGGAGTAAGCATCTCGTGGGTAAATGGAGGTGTATGTGATATATGGATATGATCATTATTTGTGACATCTTGTATGGATTGGAAAATACCCATTAGATCATGGTAGTATCTTGGAGATATGGATCCTTGTTCTTGACTCTGTGTGGTGTTATCTTCAATATGCTTGAGTTCATGTTCTTGGCATGGATCTATGAACACCAAACCTGCACAAACTAACATAGGATCAACAAACAAGTTTCAAACATGTTAGAAAGATCAATATAGTGTTCCCTATGAAATTCTTTAGCTAAATTCAATAGAAAACATGAAACCAACAAGAAACCAACAAAGTATAGCATATAATATAAATAAAACTAGCTAAACCTCCATCCCATAGGGGGAGTGTGCTCCTTTGATGTGAAAAGAAGCCCTTTCCCAATCCATTTGATAAGCTTGATGATTTGTTGATGATATAAGTGTGAAAATGACTATAATCTAGCTAAAAGTGCTTGAAAATGATGAAAACAGTGAAATCTATGAAGTGAAATGCCTATAGTGATAATCCTCTAAGTTGTGGATTCATATTATGAAAAGGATGCCTCTATTTATAGAAGCCAAGAGTTGAAGAATGGAGGAAATTGGTGAATTTGGGATAGATTAAGAGCCAATGAGAATATGCCAAGTGTCACAATTCTATTGGAGGAAGTTGGGGCACATTTTGGGAAATTTATGAGTGGAGGAGGATGGAAGAGAAGTAAATGTTGATGGTTGAGAATCTAAAAATGGTGTAAGAGGAATTGAATGAGATCTGAGAGGATGTAAGAAGATTTGAAAGGTTGTAAGAGAATTTATTGCAAATGTAAGAGAATGTGATAGGTTTTGAAAACCTTTGGAGGGAAATTGAATGAGAGGTTGTTGAGAGGAACATTCCTTGGAATATGCCTTGGTGAGGGAAAATAGAGGATTTAAATAATTAATTGAAATTATTTTCATGTGCAACTTGCTTAGTTGACCATGAGTTGATTTAACTCTCGAGGAGTTAAAAGCTAGAAGAATTATTAATGATGATTAAAAAACTAATTTAGGATTAATTAATCCAAAATTAATTAATTTGAGTGAATTAGGAGATTGTGACATTTGATGTGATTGATTTTAATCAAATGAGAGGATTAAAAGGGGATTTAATTAAATAGGATGAATAATTAGTTAGAAGAAGGGTGAATTAATCAATAAATTTAATTATTTGATTAATAGTTGAATATGTCGAATTTAATTAAATAGTGTTGATTATTCAAATAATTGATTAATTTGAAGTGATTTAGGAAGAAATGGTGTTAGTTGATCAAAATTAGATGCATAGTATCAATCAAGACTTTTTCGGTGTCTACATTTTGCCCCTCTTTGAAGCAAAGTACCTATTACATTGGTTCAAAGAATAACATTGCCATGATCAAAATTTAAAAATTTCCTAATTTTTCAGATGCCCCACTATTGCCCTAGTGGAATAAATTACGCTACTACACTACCCCCTCAAGAGATCGGGTGAAAATTTTGATTTTAGGGTTGATCTCGCAACAAAGATTTAAGACCAGTTTAGTTAAAAGAGGACTAGAAAGATTAGATGTTTAATGTAGATAAATTTGATGATGTATAGAGAGTCAGTGACCATGGGTAGCCTCACATATATTTTGATATAACACACTAATTTGATACTTGTATAGAAATGTTAGTAGAGATATAAGAATGAGAAGAATAAGATGGATATAAGTAGAAGAATAAGATGGATGAACCCTTGATTCTAAGAAGATGCAGAAGTCCAACAAGTCTATGAGTTGTCGAGACTTTATTAGATATGGTGATAAGTGATGATGATTTTCTTATCTAGGGATTGGGACACAAACAACACGACTTTCCTTATGTTTGATAAAACACATAGATATGATGCATCAAGGTATAGACAACCAGGATGGCAAGGTATCTAGTGCCATGAACTTTGAGCTGACAAACATATAGGAATATTCTTGTTCACACCTGACATACAAAAAAATTGCTAGGATGCACTTCAAAAGTTTCAAACATCTCAGACCAAAACACGGAAAGGTATAACCTATCAACGCAATAGTCAACAAGCTGCCCAAAACACCTTCCATACATACCTAACAAAGCAAGTATTCGCCAAGTTATATTACAAGAATGTCCAACAAGCACAACAAATGAAAGATAATGATCAATGCCCCATTCCTTTCTCTCTAAATCATTTTGATTAGACACAATTGAAAGGCCATTGGAATGGGAACAATAAGATAAATCAACAAGACAAAGATCAAGTAAACAAAATAAACCAATGTTCTTCATACCTCTAGCCAAGACTAAACTATGGTGAGGTCTGATGTTGATGTCCATTATAGGAAGGATGCATCCTAGGACATGATGTTATCAAATGATTGTGAGACTAACGGGATGATGGGCTATTGATACCAAGAGTTAACCAACTTGTTTTACCTACTGACCTAGACTTGCAACCTTGATGCTTGAGTTTTCACTTTTATTTTGCCATACTTGTTTTTTATTGTTTCACCAAGGGTTTAGGATGGTGATCATTTATTACGAGCAGATGTTTATTGCAGGTGATCATTGAAGTGGGATGTATGATTTTGGGTTTTTTGAATGTTTTTGGTGTTTTGAGGCTATTTTTTGGTACTTTTTGAGGTGTTTTACAAATGTTTTGATTTTCAAATTTCCAATATTTTTGTGTTTTCTAAGATTTTGACCAAGAATCCAACCTAAAAACCTATCCTAAGGGCCTCGGGGGCTAATCAAATATTAGCCTTACCTACATTATACACACAAAGACCACGTAGTTCAACTAAAACAAACTCATTTATTGATGAGAAATGAATAAACAAATTATCAGTTTATTGTGACAAACTCCTAAAGGACTGACCTAATGTGTCTCAGGGGCACATCAATGATGGTCTTACTTGTGTTCAGAGCTTAGAGACCCATAATTTGACACGACGACTCTTTTTTTGACTTTTTCTGACTTTGTGACCTTTTTTGGATCTTTGATTTGTTTTGGATGTTTTTGGGTTTTCTGATTTTCTGAATGTTTTTGGATTTTCTGATTTTAAGGAAGACTTCAAGAATATACACAAATCCGATCCAATGTAGATATAAGAACATGCCCCTAGCATGGTGTGATAGACTACTTTGATATAGGCGGGACAAACTGACCTTAAGAATGTGCCAAGTAGTACTAGGAGGGAACATGATACAAACACATGATCAAGCTATGATGTGAATGTAGATGGGTGATGGATGGAACAATGGAATGCGATAGATGAATGATGTAGAACAAGCCGAAGAGACCATGATGAATGGAAAGTGCTTATTTACACGAGGTGCCTGTTTGCTAGGTTTTCACCAAGGTACATTCCCAAAGCACCACTAAAGTGTTTTTCACTAGAGGACAATTTTTTTATTTATTGTTTTCAATCCTTTTTCTAATTTTTTTGGATTTTTATATTTTTTGGATTTATACCTTGGAATTTTAGGCATAATTTTTTTTGAGATGGGAGCTATTGATGGGCTCCTGCAGAGGCTCACCTTTGGGTGTAGATAACTGATATGCTCCTGATTTATAACTTGTTGTGATGATGAAGGGTACCAACCAATTGGGTTCAAACTTTCCCTTGCTATCTAGATTTGGTACATTTTTCTAATTCTCCTTCAATAGGAGCTCTCCAACTTGAAAGGTCTGAATCCTAATCTTCTTACTATAGCTTCACTTTAGACGATTCTAGTAGACTTACAAGTGGTTTAAAGCATCCATGCATCGATCATCCAATAGTTCTAGCTCGTTCAATTGTGATACCCGATATTCTTCATCAGTGATGAGATTCTACAATGATATTCTTAAGGATTGGAGCTCAATCTCAATGGGAAGGATGGATTTTGATCCATAGACCAGGGAGAAAGGTTTTGCACCTTTAGGTGTGTGGATACTTGTACGATAGGCCCATAAGGTAGGATTTAGTTGTAGGTGCTAGTCACAACCAGCTTCATTGACTATTTTCTTGAGGATCTTTAGGATGGTCTTATTAGAAGCCTCAACTTGGTTGTTGCTCTGGGAGTAGTATGGAGTGGAGAAGCAATATTGGATATTGAATTTTTGGCATAGTTCTCGAACATCCTGGTTTTTGAAACGTGTTCCATTATTTGAGATAAGGGCTTGTGGGACAGCGTAGCAGAAAATGAGATAGTTTAGGATGAACTTGGATATCTACTTCCCTGTGATGTAGTTCATTGGAATGGCCTCTACCCACTTTGTGAAGTACTTTGTGGCGATGATAATGAACTTGTTTCCATTGGATGAGGTGAGATTGATTTTACCAATGAGATCAATCTCCCATTGTGAAAAGGGCCAAGGTGTTATAATTGGTTGGAGCTCCTGAGTTGGTACATGGATGAGGTATCCATGTTGTTGACATTGCAAACATTTTCAGACATAATCATGAGCTTCCTTCTCCATTGTTGGCCAGTAGTACCCAGTCCTCAATAGTTTCTTAGCCAAGGTCATACCACTCAAATGTGAACCATAAATGCCATCATGTATCTTAGTTAAAGAAGTCAAAGCTTCCTCAAGGTAAAGACACTACATAAGGGTTCCTTCGATACTCCTACGGTACAAGGTATCGCCTAAGATAACAAAATGGGACTATTTCTTGACAAATGTTCTTTTAAGGTTCGGGGTGATATCAGCAGAGAGGACTCCTATTTTTCAGGTAAGTGTATATGTCATGATACCAACGGTCACCGGGACCAACAATTTCACACACGAATTCAAACTCTGGTACCTCAAAAGTTGGTACAAGAAGTTTCTCTACAAGGAATTCATGCTTAGGGACGTTATGTGGGATATCCAACAATGATCCGATTGTAGCCATGGAATTCATTGCTCTGTTATTCACCCTTGGTATTTGCTCAAATGTGACATCGATGAATAATTCTTTGAGAATCTCTACCAGTTTCTTGTATGGGGTAAGCTTGTCATCCTTCGTTTGGTCTTCATCATTGACTTGGTTGATAATTAGCTGTGAGTCTCCATAAACCTTAAGTACCATGATCTGCCACTATACTACAATTCTTAGTCCTTTGACAAGACCCTCATACTCTTCAATGTTGTTTGTGCAAGGAAAAGAAAACTTATATGACTTTGATATGCAATCTCCTTGTGGTGTGATGAAGAAAACTCCCGCTTCTAACCCATGTTGTGTATAGGACTCATCAAAATATAATTTCTAGTGATCTGCCACATTTAGATTAAAGATTGACTCATCAGGGAATTATGATACCAATGGGTTCTCTGAATACATAGGTGTCTTTGCTAGTTGATCTGCAATTACTTGTCCTTTGATGGATTTTTGTTCTATGTATTCAATGTCATATTTTGTTAGGATCATGACCCACTTATCCATTTGCCCTGTGAGCATTGCATTAGAAAGTAGATACTTGAGAGGATTTATTTTGGCAATGAGCTTAATCTAATGAGCCAACATGTAGTGTCTAAATTTTTGTGCAGCAAATACCACTGCTAGGAAATCCTTCTCAATGAATGTGTAATTCAGCTCATGTCCCACCATGGTTCTACTGATATAATAAATGGATTTATCTTTCTTGTTTTCATCATGTTGAGCTAAGAGAGCCCCAAGTGTTGTTGTTTTTGCCAATATAGACAAGATCAATGGCTTATTTTGAATCAGAGGCATGAGGACTGGTGGTGTTGGCAAGTATTCCTTGATCTTATTGAATTCCTTATCAAATTTCTCGTCCCACTTGTATGCTACCCCCTTGTGGAGTAGATGAGAATATGGGATAGCCTTATCTGCTAACTATGCTATAAACCAACGAATGGATTGGAGCCTTCCTATAAACCCTTTAATTGCTTCAGTGTCTGTAGTGCCTCTATGTCAAGAATTTCTTTAACTTTTGTAGGGTCTATCTTGATTCCCTTCATTGATATAATATACCCTAGGAGTTTTCCTGATTGCACACTAAAGACACACTTCTTAGGATTGAGCCTAACCTTATATTCTTTGAGTCTGTCAAAGATGGATCTTAGTGTTGCTATGTGGTCTCGACGCTTTCTTGATTTGGCTAATATGTCATCCACATAATCCTCTACAAATTTGTGAATCATGTCATGGAAAATCAAAGTCATAGCCATTTGGTATGTAGCTCTAGCATTCTTTAACCCAAATTGTATCATGTTCTAGAAATAAGTCCCCCATGGATAGGTGAAAATTGTTTTATGTTGATCATTCTTAACTATCATAATTTGATTATACCCTAAAACCTCATCCATCAATGATAGCATTTCATGTCCTACCGTCATATCCACAATCATGTCTATATTTGGGAGAGGAAAATCATCTTTAGGGCATGCCTTGTTCAAGTCCCTAAAGTTAGTGCATATGCGGATGCCCCCAGTGGGCTTAGAGACACGTACAAGATTTGAAACCCACTCTGGATAACCAATTGGACTTATGAAGCCAGCATCAAGGAGTTTCTGCAATTCAAGTTTTACTGGTAATGCAATCTATGGATGCATCTTTCTAAGCTTTTGTCTTACTAGTTTTGCCTTTAGATACACAACTAGATGATGAACCACAACCTCTTGGTCAAGACCAGGCATGTTAGTGTAGGTCCATGCAAAGTTTACCATTCTTTCTCTAAAAAATGTAGCTAGAAGTTCTTGTTCTTTGATGAAAAGTGATTCTACATAGAAGGTGATATGTGGTGTTTCTTTGGTTCCCAGATTGACTAGATTGCACATTTCGGCTAGCATAGCTAATTTTTCTTGATGAATAGCACTAAGGGGAAGATTGAATCCCTCATCCTTGGCGCCTCAGAGATGTTTTCACCATCAGATATGTCCTTTGTTTTTACTATTTTTAGATTAGAAAGTTCCATAGTGTGGTTTTCACTTAAAGACCTACATATTACTCTTAAATTTTCTATTTTGCGAATGAGGGATTTGGTGTAGGAGCACCACTAAATAATGTTTGTCAATTAAAGATGATACCAAGTAGGTTATAGGATTTTTTTGTGTTTTGAGTCAATGATGCTAAATAAGGTTTATTTAGACCATTTCAACATGTAATTGGTGGTTTTGTGTCCTAGATATCAAAATATGTAAAAGTTGTAAAAGCGGAATTAGGAATATTGACAAAAAATAGAAAATGTTGTTAAAGTGCAAATGGGAATATGAAGGGTCGGGGATTTCAAAAGGTGGTTAAAGTCATTTGGTAGGTAAAAAATGATTAGAAAATGTATAAAAATCCTCCAAAGGCTCGAAAAAAGGTTGTTGTTGAAGTCTTGAAACCAAAATTCAATAAAATACAATGTTTTCTCTGTTATTTCTCTGGTTTTCTGAACTTTATTCTTTTTGTATGGCCCGTACAGACTTGTAAATGCTCTGAATCCATTTTATTTTCATAGAGGAATGTCTTAGCTTTCCTTTGAGTCCAATTTGAGGATCCTTTACTAAAATTTGTTGGAGATTTTCTTATTTTTTTGAGACTGCCCTGTAAACACAAAATAAGGGTTTGATTGAAGGTTAAAGTCGTGAATCGATCAATCCACCTTCTATTAGCCCTTGTAACTCAGTGGATTGATCTATTTAATGTAGGGAAAGATTTTTTAAGCTTTTTAAGGTTGATAGAATAAGTTATATAGCATATGAGTGTTGCCCTAGGGCAGAGTCATGTTGTTTTCTATGTGAAATGAGGGTGTTTATGTTGAGTTTTGACAAAACAGTGATGGAATGGTCCCTGTAATGTATTAGTGAGCATGTGCAGGGTCTGTGGAGACTTTTGGTTGTTTTGAATTAGATTAGGAAGCCTGGGTATATAGACTTTCAATAAAACCCTAGGTGTTTGCATAAGAAGTGGGGGTTTCGTGGATTAAGGTTATAGAAGGTTTGAACCCAAGAAATAATTGTGAAATTTGATGTTTTGTGTCAAAATTTAAGACTTTCTAGGGGTTTGGAGTGTTTTTCAAGTGTTTGAATGGTAGTCTCTTTGTAAATTAGGGCTAATTGACTAGCCTTGGAGTAGAGCAGGTTAATGGTTCTTGGTGTTGGGTCAAAGAAACCCTATGGAAACTTTTGATATGTTGTTTGGTAGTTTGTATTGAGCCTTTGAGGAGTTTGACAGGCCACTGTATGGTCTTCTCTAAAAGACACCTCCATTGATTTGATATTGAGGGCTACAAGCCATAAGAAGATGGATTGAGTCAAGTTGAGGGATTTGTGTTGTAAGGATTTGTTTTCAGATTGAGTTTGACCATTTTCGGGTTGAAGAGAGTCTTTGATCCACCTTGCTTGCATCAGGTGGTATCAAAGCCTAGTGATTAGATCCCTTGTTGGTGATTTGGTTGGTTTTTGCAGGTTAGAAGGTGAAGAGACACTACTATCAAGATGCCTCCTAAAGGAATCCTAGTTTCAAGAAAGATGGATGAGCATGCTAGACAAATAGAATCCTTGAGAAGAGAGATGGCTGCATTGAAATCAAAGACTGGAGTAGATATGGATGAAAGTGATACTGAAGAAGAAGAGACTTCTAGTGAAGAGGAAGATATGGACCCAGATGATGTAAGGATGTTGAAGCTTTTGTAGGCTGTGAAGAGAGATGGACATAGTAAAATGAATTTTCCTATGTATGGGGGAAAACTAGATGGAGAAGAGATCTTGGATTGGATAGGGGCTTTGGAGAACTACTTTGATAGTGAAGAAATTGATGAAGAACACAAAGTGAGGAAGGCCAAAACAAAACTAAAAGGAAATTCTTTGTTGTGGTGAAACTTTGTGCAAGATGAAAGGGAGAGGAAAGGAAAGAACAATATCACTTCATGGGAGAGAATGAAGGAAAAACTGAAAGGTAAGTTCCTTCCTTGTGACTATAATGTTCAATTACTCAAAAGATTACAAAATCTTAGGAAAAAAGAACAAGATGTGTAAACATATACTAAATAATTCTATAGGCTAAGTATAAGAACCAAGCATGAGGAGGATGAGGAAGAAAGAGTAGCTAGGTATCTTAATGGCTTAAGATATAACATTCAAGATGAAATCAGTTTGTTGGCACCAAAATTTGTGGAACAATTTTTTCAAATGGCAATTAGAGTAGAAGAGAAACTCAAGAGGAGACACAAAAAGGAAACTAGAGGAAGAGGAAATACTTCTAGAGGCAAAGGTACATCTTCAACACCAAGATATCCCAAAGAAGACCTTGAAAATGTTGATAAGGGCAAAGAGCAAGTTCCTGAATCAAGAGGTGGATGGAGAGGGGGTAGAACAAGCTTTAGGAAAAGGAGAGATTTCAAGTTCCTTGAGAAGAGTTGAACCACATCAAGTGGAGGAGAAAGGAAATCTGAAAGGAGATTCTGAATTACTTACGAGGATGAAGCTGAAAGCTCGAGTTGCAATACTCTTTGTGCTACTCCTGAAGTTGGAGAAATGTTGTTGATGAGAAGACAAGATTTGAAGACATCCATGGAGAAAGAAAAAATTCAGAGGAGAGCCTTGTTCAAGACTACTGTAGATGCCAAGATAAGATAAGGTATGTAGAGTAATTCTGGATTCTGGATGTACTGACAGTATGGTCTTTAGTGATATGGTTGAAAAATTGCATTTGGAAAGGGTACCTAAACAAAAACCATACAAAGTTTCTTGGGTCAATGAAAAACAAACCATGTTGGTGAATGAACAAGCCATTGTTGAGTTCCAAATTGGTCCCTATAAAGAAAAAGTTGTGTGATATTTTACCTATGAGTTGTTGCCATTATTTACTTGGGAGACCCTAGAAATTTGACAGGGCTGCAATATATCATGGGAGAGAAAACACATATCACATTGAAAAGGATGGGAAGAGGTTTTTTCTAGCTCCATTAGTGCTAGAGGCAAGTGAGCAAGGTGAGGTCATAATGATGGGAAAGAAAGAATATGTGAGCAAGGAAGAAGGTTAGAGCATGAAGTTAGCATCCCAATCACAGTTTGACACTGTTAAGACAATAAATATGAAGGGTAAAGGCAATGTGCAGTTAAAGATGAAGAAGAATGTCTTTGTGTGGAAGAAGAAAAAGGATGGGAATGCGTCTCAATCAGGTACAAAGCAGTGTGAGGATGGAAAGCCTTTGGTAAGGCAAGAAATTAGTGAAGGCATTTGGATAGGGACAGTCATGTGCCCTATGGTGAAGGGACATGTGAAAAAGCAGGCTAGTTATGTTGAGACAACAATATGTGTGAATGGTAAGGAAGTGAACAAGAACATAAAGGTTTCTGATGTTGATAGGACAGTAAGGCATGTGCAGGTTTGACAGAGACCTCTAAATGCATTAGGGCATACTTTTTCAAGGCTGACAGAGAAAAGAATGATAAAAGTAAGCATAATAAGCATGAAGAATAGATAAAGGTGATGGTAATTGGTAAAAGCCAGTGTGCAAATGTAAAGGAAGAATTAATGATAGAGTTTGATGAAGAGAAAGATGGAGAACACCCCACATAGCAGAATAAACAAATGGGGCAAAGTGTAAGTGAAGACATTCAAAAAAAGGATGAAGGCAGTGAGGAATCAGTGGAAAATGCACCTATTGAAGGAAAGCATGAAGGTCAAAGGTAGATGAAGAATAGTGGAGGACAATTTGCAAGCTTCTTTCCAAGGGACTTGGAAATTTTTCATGTTGGGGTGTATGGTGCAGGAGCACTACTAAATAATGTTTGACAATTAAAGATGATACCAAGTAGGTTATAGGATTTTGTTGTGTTTTGAGTCAATGATGCTAAATAAGGTCTATTTAAAAAAAATTAATATGTAATTGGTGGTTGTGTCCTAGATATCAAAATATGTAAAAGTTGTAGAAGCAAAATTAGGAATGTTGTCAAAAAATAGAAAATATTGTTAAAGTGCAAATGGGAATATGAAGGGTCAGGGATTTCAAAAGGTGGTTAAAGTCATTTAGTAGGTAAAAATTGATTGGAAAATGTATAAAAATCCTCCAAAGGCTCGAACAAAGGTTGTTGAAATCTTGAAACCCAAATTCAATAAAATACAACGTTTTCTTTGTTATTTCTCTGGTTTTTTTAACTTTATTATTTCTGTATGGCATGTACAAACTTGTAAATGCTCTGAATCCATTTTATTTTCATAGAGGAATGTCTTAGCTTTCATTTGAGTCCAATTTGAGGATCCTTTACTAAAATTTGTTGGAGATTTTCTTATTTTTCTGAGACTACCCTATAAACACAAAATAAGGGTTTGATTGAAGGTTAAAGTCATGAATTGATCAATCCAACTACTATCAGCCCTTGTAACTCAGTGGATTGATCTATTTAATGTAGGGAAAGATGTTTTAAGATTTTAAGGTTGAGAGAACAAGTTATAAGTATATGAGTGTTGCACTAGGGCAAAGTCATGTTGTTTTCTATGTGAAATGAGGGTGTTTATGTTGAGTTTTGACAAAACAGTGATGGAATGGTCCATGTAATGTATTCATGAGCATGTGCAGGGTTTGTGGAGATTGTTGGTTGTTTTGAATTGGATTGCGAAGCCCGAGTATATAGACTTTCAATAAAACCCTAGGTGTTTGCATAAGAAGTGAGGGTTTCATGGATTAAGGTTATAGAAGGTTTGAACCCAAGAAATAATATATGATGTTTTGTGTCACAATTTAAGACTATCCAGGGGCTTGGGGTGTTTTTAAAGTGTTTTAATGGTAGTCTCTTTGTAAATTAGGGCTAAATGACTAGCCTTGGAGTAGGGCATGTTAATGGTTCTTAGTGTTGGGTCAAAGAAACCCTATGGAAACTTTTGATATATTGTTTGGTAGTCTGTATTGAACCTTTGAGGAGTTTGAGAGGCCATTGTATGACCTTCTCTAAAAGATACCTCCATTGATTTGATACTGATGGCTACAAGCCATAGGAAGAGGGATTGAGTCAACTTGAGGGATTTGTGTTGTAAGGAGTTGTTTTCATAATGAGTTTGACCATTTTCAGGTTGAAGAGAGTCTTTGATCCACCTTGCTTGCATCAGGATTCAATCATTTCCCCATAGTATGCATGTGTGTCTAGCTCAATATCAAACCCAACTTTATGATCTCCACATGGTAGAGTATCCCGCAGTCCCATGAATTCCAAGAGAGCCTCATTGTTTTCAAACATGTATAAGATTGGTGGTCCTCGTTGGTCATAATCGATGAGTTGGGGGTAGAAAAGTTTTTGTTAATTGGTTTGGTTACTTGGCTCGAAAGATAAGGTATTGATCATAAAATGGGAGGAATCCTAAAATAATATGGGTAGGAAAGTGATGGGGTCCTCGTCACACACATTGGTTATATCAAAGGTATAGTTATCTAAAGGTAAACCTGTGGATACATGTAACTAAGGAGGAGCTTTGAATTTTTTAACTAGGGTACCTTTGCCACGTATGGTTATCTTCGGAGGGGTACATCCAAGGCCAAGATTCTTCATGTGCTTCTCAAGAATAATGGGTTCTAAAAGGTCATTATCATTTTTCCCAAGTTTTTCATTTTTGTTATAGCCCCATCCTTGCATTAACTGCAATCCTTTGTTTTCATTGTCCATGGGAAGATCAGGTGCGGGCCTTTCATCTTGATACAATAAGCTTGATATATCCTTTTCATCTACCACTTTATGACTTAGGTCCCCCCACCTTTTGAATCTAGAGGGGTCTTCTTTGAAGGTTTGAGATGGTGTGTCAATTTGTTGGGGTTTCCCATGAGATCGAGGAGATTGAGGTAACTCTCCTATTACAAAGGCACTCTTTTTCATTTTGTAGTCCCCACACCCATTATCTTGGATAATGACTTTAATATTAGAGATGTCTGGAATGGAGGGTATCTTTGTCTCAAAAGTGAAGGCTAGGGTGGATGGGTCTATATACGAAGATGTGGCTCCCTCATCATTTTTTGGGACTTGGGGGATCTTGTAGTACTTGGCCTCTAGATTCTTGCAATAATAAAATGGTTTGGGATCACCATGGACTGTGACCTCTTGATTTCAATAAGGAAACTTAACACATTGATGGAAGGTGGATGCGACAACTTGCATCCCATGGATCCATGGGTGCCCCAGGAGGATATTGTAAGGTAGTTCAAGATCAAGGACTTGGCTTGTAGTTTCCATGATTATTGGCCCTTCTTGAATAGGGAGTTGAACGGTGCCTTGAGACACCTGCTCTTGATCATCATATGCCCTGATAGTAGTACCTTTACCTTTCTCAATGACATCTTCAAAGAATCCCAAATTCTTTATTAGCTTGAGTACAAATATTCAACCTTGCACCTCCATCCACCAAGACTCGTTTGACTTTATTCTTATAAACTGAGAATTCAAGAGGGAGTACACGGTTGTGAGATGGTTGGATTGGAAAATCTTGTTCTGAGAGTGTTAGGAGATGTGGTGTGGTGAAATGTCCAACCATAGCTTGGAATTGATTTGCATCAAGATTTGTGAGGACAGTGGATGCAACCAATGCCTTTTCTAGGATTTCCCTATGTGCGAGTGAGATTTGTAACAATTCCATGATGGAAATTTGGGTGAGGGTCTTTTTCAGTTGATCCAGGGCATTATAGCCATTGGGGTTTGACTTTGGATTAGTGGCGAATGCCTTGGGTGGTTGTGATGGTCTTGGAATGGTAATTCTACCACCACGTGTGGTGACTCCACAGTTTGCCTTGGATCCTTTGATATTGACAACGGTGATCCACTCATCTAAGGATGCAACAACACGGTCATAAACATGGTTCACATTATTATACTTTGCCTTACCATTGTTGTTTCCTTTATTGTGATCTTGTATCAGATTTGTGTATATTTTGAGATCTTGATTCCCTGCAGGTTGTTCAATGGTTATGGTTTTGTCATCAATAAGGTCCTGAATCAGATTTTAAGTCACATGCAAATGGTTGTTGTGTGTCCCTTTATTTTGTGAAAATCGCAGAGATGTTTCTTGTTATACCACAGTGGTTTAACTCGAGGCTCTTGATAATTTTCATAAACAAGGATCTTGATGAGATTTGCTTGTACCAGCTATTGCATGACAAACTCGATTGGTTCCCCATGTTGTGTGTATTTTCATTTAGGGGATACTTGTTTCTTGGGGGTGGTCCCCCTTGAGTATTCAGATTGTTGACCACTTGATTGTTGGGTTATTGTGATGATGTGTTAGCTTGTGTGTTGTTTTGGTTATTGACTTGTGGTTGTTAATATGATTGTGTGTTTTACCTTGGGGCACTAATAATAACTTTGACATCAACGAAACCATCGTTAGTAACATTCTTATTTGCTCATGTGTGAGGTTTTTCATTGTAACTGGTTGATGGATGGTTGTCTTGATAAGTAGGTGTACCCCTTTGTGCAATAAGGGCTCTTTCAATGTTGAGTGCCTTGGGGATCAATTGGTCATATGTTGTGATACATTGCATTTTCAAATGAAAATACAAGGTCCATTCAAGATTAGAGATGATGGTCCCAATTTGTTGTTCTTCTAGCGTAGCCCACTTACTCATGTTGGCCTTGGATCACCATCATTGTAAGAAGGATGCAAATGTTTCCCCCTTGGCTTGTTTTAGAGCGGATAGTTCTTCCAAGTTCACATCCATGCCTATGTTGAATGAATAGTTCTATATGAATAAGTCCACAATGTCTTGAAACTTTTTAATTATGGGAGGAAGGCGGGAGAACCACTCCATTGTTGGACCAGCCAAACTTTGAGGGAATAGTCACATTAAATAAGACTCGTCATATGCAACTTCCATAGAGTGGACATGAAATTCCCCGATGTGATCTTCATGGTTTCCAGTCCCATGATATTTGTCAAATTTAGGTATCTCAAATCCTTGTGGGAATGGAACCATCGCAATGCTTATGTCGAATGGATAGGGGCACAAATTCCCTTGTGTTTTTGTTGTTTTTCCTAATTGTAGGTCTAACATTTGTTGTGAGAGAAATTTGATTTGTGCCAACACATCATTTTGTGGATCGGGCGGTGGGATGAATGTATTTTAAGGTGGTTTGATTGTTGCTTGAGCGATGGGTGGGGCATTTTGCGTACTTGGTGTTGCTCTCGCAGGAGGTTGTTGCAAGCTTTATTGTGCAAGCAATGCTTGTTGGTATGCCTGTAGCTATTGCTATGCCAACAATGCTTGTTGTTGGTCTTGCTGCTATTGTGCCAACAATGCTTGTTGTTTGGCTTGTAGTTGAGCTTCTTGTTGTTGTGCTTGGTATTGTTGAAAAGTTTGCTGATATGATTATTGTTGTAACCAGGCTTGTGCTTGAGCTTGTTTCACTTGATATTGAGCTTGTGTCTGAGCTTGAGCTTATTGGGTAGCTTGTGCATCTTGTGCAACCTATGTGGCTTGTGCTGCTTTCGTAACTTGTGTGACTTGTTGTTGTTGTAATAGTGCTTGCGCTTACACTTGGGCAACCTACTATGCTTGTTGTGTAGCTTGCTATGCCTGTGCTTGTTGTGTGGCTTGTTGTGCTTGGAATTGTTGGAGTGCCTTTTGATAGGCTTTTTGGGTAGCTTGTGGTATGATGCTATATTGATTTTGTATGTTTGGATTCGATAGTGGAGGTGGAGGATTCAGAATGGTGTGAGATGGTGTGATGAGATTTTGTTGAGGTGCTTGTTTTGGTGTTTGAGTGATGACAATGGGTTGTGTGGTGGTTGCTATGGTTGATGTGATTGGTCCTTGGGAGACCGTGTTTTGAGATATTTGAGGTGTTGTAGATGGAGTGATGATTGATTGAGCCAATTGGATTGGTGCCACCTAGTGTTGTGATATTAGTGGCATGTTTGAAGGATTTGGTATGTTGATTTGATTCATGATTAGAGGATTGTTTTGACTTGGTTGATTTTGGATAGGTAAAGGGGGTTACCCTAAAACAAGGATGTGGATGTTGATGTTAGAGGGGGACATGGTGGGAAGATTGGTGATAGGTTTCCTTGAGGAAGTGATGAGGAGGCATCAAAGGTCCCCCCTTGTCCAAATAGACCCACTTGGGATGTCATGGGGAGAGAGACTTGTGTATCAAGAGAATATGTTGGTGATGTGGCAAAGGTGGATGGATTGTTGGTGTCATGGAAAATGAGTGGGACATATGGATGCTTTGGGTCTTGAGGGACAGTGTTTGGTTGACCCGAGAAGGTGTTTGTGTCCAAGTTTTGGTCGTTTACAAGGGGATGTGTTTGAAGAGTGTGAAACAATGAACTCCCCTTGGTAGTCATGGGTTGACTTGGAGCATGAGATGATGTCGGTTGTATGACAGGTTGGATGACGTTTTGAAAAGAATGTGTCAATGATACTGGTGGCATAATCCCAAGAGGTTTTTCCACAATAGTGCTCACATCATAATTAGAGGGGAGTTTAGCCCCTTTGCTAATGCTAACATGTATTGTGAAGGATTAAGTCTCATCATTGTGTTGACAATCTTGTGGTTTTCAGGATTTTGGACTATCTCCACGATTCGTCTTGAGTCATCCCTAGGATATTGTTGGTAACATCCTCCACTTGGAAACCTCCCTCTTGAAGATCTTGTGGTAGTTGAGGAAGTTTGAGTGGGGGGTTGTTAGATCTGATGGGGTTGAATTTAGGTGCAGTTTGAATCAAGTCACTTGAAGTGGATGTTTCTTTGTTTTGCTCCATGTTTTTCTTGTGTTGAGATCTAGTTTGGACCATAAAATAAGGATCAACTTTCAGGAATGTGGGAGGTAAACCTCTAACTCCTTAGGTTGGTCTAAAATTTAGGTACAAAAAAAAATCTAGGATGTTTTGAGGACCAAATGATGATGATGGGATAAATGAAAGATGGATGATGTGAATGATTGAATTCTTAAGAAATCTTAGAGGAATACTAGACTTTAGGATTTTTGAATTTGATTTGGATTTTTGATAATGAACTCATAAACCTCGAGATGTTGGATGTTATCTTGGAATAAAATTGTCCACAAGGTGATAATTTAACTAAGTGTATGAAGAAGGATTCATCCACACACACTTAGCCAAACAAGATGATTTTTTATTTTGATTTGAAGGATTACCAAAAGCCTACAATGAATGATTTTTCTAAGATTCTAAGAGCTGTTTGTGAGATGGGATTTTGATTGATGTTTGGGGATGGATGAAAGTGTTGATTTTGATCCTAGATGAACCTAGAGAGACTTTTGTTTACAAGACCTAGGTATTGAAGAACATACTATACTTCTAAGAACTTTCAACCCTACAAAGTGAGATACTCAAAACATTGGAAGAGAGCTAGATTTTGACAATAATAGAATGAGTACAAGTTTGGGTTATCCTTTGATGCACATTTGTAAAAGTTATAGAGCAATCTATCTCTGACTTAATAAAGCATAGACTGATGTTTCTTGAGATTTATTGGACTAAGACGCTTGTGACAATTGATAGACTTTGGTTTTGGGATTTTGATCTTGCGGGAAATCATTTGAACAAACACATGTGTAGGGTTCAATTGTCTTTTATCTTTACTTAATGGATTCTTTTTACCACATCAACACTTTCTTGCTTAGCTTTTCAAACTGAATTTCTATGTCTTAATTCCTTTTCATTCCACAAGGTCCATTATGTGAAAATCAAGGAATCAAAGGCATAGTTCTCCTATGTTGACTTTGGAGAGAGAAAATTGAGATCTAGGCCCAAATATTTAGAAGCCTCTAAGGATAGAATCCCTAGGGACAAGTAGTAATATGTGGACTTTTCAAAGGTGTTTGCTCTTTCCAAGGGTTTGAAATTTTATGGATTTTTTGAATGCTTGTTTCAAGTTTTGAGATTTCAAGCAATGTGTTTAATTGACTCACAAATCGCACAAGCCCTAGGATAGAAAAGACAATATTTGTTGAGTCCCCACTTGGATTTCTCCAAACACCGAGACAAAGTGAATAGCTAGAGATTTGGCGACACTAGCTCCCCTCCATGGCACACACTTCTTGGGACTACCAAATCTCAAATTCCTTAAAATCCAGAGATCAAAAGGATTTATTTTTTTTTCTAATTTGAATAGTACAAATGTGGGGCGGCTTTAGAATGAATGTTCTTGCACCAACAAATAGTAAGGATTTTGGCTTCTATACAAATTGGTTCTTAGTCAGGGTAATCAGGACATGGCACCTTGCGAGTGTCCAACAAGCCACTAAAGGATTTAATCAATCCTACTAGGGGCTCTTATAATTTTTACAATAGTACCCCATTTTGAAAGAAACTGTATGGCTAAGGCCTACATACCATGAGGACTTGACAATTTAGTCTTATCCATTTATATACCGGCCCGAGTGAAAAACCGATTGGAGTCACCTTTGAATTGGTCTCAGGAAGGCCCCTCTAAAGGTAACAAAGGCAAGGGAGTACACTTGTAGTTCGACCTCCTAGTTCATTTAAAGCACAAGGAGGGAGAACACATAGTGTCTCTTTCTCACTCTAGCATGATTTGTTCAATTTTTAAAACCCAAATTTGAAATGTGTTGGTACTATTTTAGGAAATCAATTTTGCCAAAATGCTTTTGATTCTCAAGATCGCTGTGAAGCATGAGAGAAGTGCATACACATTTTAAATGACATAAGTTGCAAAAAAGATTATAAGACAAAGCAAACACAAGTTCTTTTTAAATCCCCAAAACCAATAATGAGTTATTTTTAGAGCACCAAATTTGAGTGTGAAGTTGATTGTTCAATTTTAGTTGAAACTCCAAATTCTTGTAGGTATCTAAGGTTCAATTTTAGCCAACTTTGACAAAGCTTGAGTTGTAGGTTAATTTTAAGCCCAAATTGATCTTACTTGGTCCTAGAACAGGAAATAAAATGCAGAAATTGAAGCCCTAAGTTATTTCAAAGAGCATTAAAAAATGATTTTAAGTCTCCAACTTGATTTTCACCTAAGTGGCGCGTTGTAGCAAGTAGAGAGCACAAATGCGTCACAATTTTGGAAGTGACGCTCTGTGAGAAGAAATTTAAGACAAAAAACAGAGAGGTGAAATGTGACGGTGAAGTAGAAGCAACGCGATAGAGGCGAGCATTGCGACACGACAATAGCGATGTTGTAGGACAAAAGCGACGCTCTACGGGCTCACAATTGCACGAAGGCAACGCTATGTTCCTGTGTCTGCAAAAAATAGAAAAATCAAGTAAAATTTAACAAGTTAGGATGGTGAACCCTCCTTCTAGCGCCAAAATGTGAACACCAAACCTGCACAAACTAACATAGGATCAAAAAACCAAGTGTCAAACATGTTAGAAAGATCTATCTAGTGTTCCCTATGAAATTATTTAGCCAAATTCAATAGAAAACATGAAAACAACAAGAAACCAACAAAGTATAGCATGTAATCTAAATAAAACTAGCTAAACCTCCATCCCATAGGGGGAGTGGTGCTCCTTTCATGTGGAAAGAAACCCTTTCCCAATCCCTTTGATAAGCTTGATGATTTGTTGATGATATAAGTGTGAAAATGACTATAATCTAGCAAAAAGTGTTTGAAAATGATGAAAATAGTGAAAGCTATGAAGTGAAATGCTTATAGTGATAATGCTCTAAGTTGTGGATCCATATTATGAAAAAGATGTCTCTATTTATAGAAGCCAAGGGTTGAAGAATGGAGGAAATTAGTGAATGTGGGATAAATTGAGAGCCAATGAGAATGTGCCAAGTGTCACAATTCTATTGGAGGAAGTTGGAACACATTTTGGGAAATGTGTGAGTGGAGGAGGATGGAAGAGAAGTAAATGTTGATGGTTGAGAATTTGAAAATGGTGTAAGAGGAATTGAATGAGATTTGAGAGGATGTAAGAAGATTTGAGAGGTTGTAAGAGAAGCAAATGTAAGAGGATGTGATAGGTTTTTGAAAACCTTTGGAGGGAAATTGATTGAAAGGTTGTTGAGAGGAATATTCCTTGGAATATGCCTTGGTGAGGGAAAATAGAGGATTTAAATAATTAATTAAAATTATTTTCACGTGCAACATAATTAGTTAACCATGAATTGATTTAACTCTTGAGGACTTAAAAGCTGGAGGAATTATTAATCATGATTATAAAGCTAATTTAGGATGAATTAATCCATAATTAATTAATTGGAGTAAATTAGGAGATTGTGACATTTGATGTGATTGATTTTAATCAAATGAGAGGATTGAAAGGGGATTTAATTAAATGATTTGAGTTAATTAAATATGATGAATAGTTAGTTAGAAGAAGGGTGAATTAATCAATAAATTTAATTATTTGATTAATAGTTGAATCTATTGAATTTAATTAAATAATATTGATTATTCAATTAATTGATGAATTTGAAGTGATTTAGGAAGAAATGGTGTTAGTTGATCAAAATCAAATGCATAGTATCAATCGGGACTTTTTCGGTGTCTACAGGATCAATTTTAAAGGATGGATTGTTTGCAAAGGGTTCTTGGATGTATTCATTATGCATGGGTATTGGTTCAATATTTTCTTGATCTTCAAGTGAATTTTGACCAAGTGTTGAATTAAGGATTTCTTCAATATTGGAAATCATGAGATTAAATGATGTCAATATATCTTGGAAAGGACCATTGCTAGACTTTGGTGAAAGATATTGATCATGCTTTGGAGTAAATTCTTGATATATGTCCTCTAACTTGTTAGGTTATGTAGAGATATTGTCGACATGATCATTGGTGAATGGATCTTGAGTTATGTCCTAAAAAATTGTGGTGGAAATATTTTCAATCACAGGATCAAATGATGTTAGTGCTTCTTGAAATGGATCTTTGTTGGATATTGTTGATGGGTTTTGATCATGATTAAAAGGTAACTTTTGATGTATGTTGATTTGATTGTTGGATGTGGTAGAAACATCTTCAAGGTGCTCATTAATGGATAGATATTGATCATTGTTTTCAATAATTATGGTGGAGAGATTGTCACTGATATCATTAGTGGTTAAATCTTGATCATTTCCCTCAAGAAGTTCTTGGATGAGATCTTTGAGTTTGATACAATATGATGTGTCTTGAACTTTTGTGCTATAGTATTCGTAATAAGCATTATCATCATCCCATGGGAACTTGATGCTAGGTTCACCTCGATTTAATGATTATGGAAGATTGATAAGTATAGTATGGACTAACGTGTTTAATGTTGATTCAATTGGATCCCCTAAAGGAGTGTATTCACGTTTGTCATATTGTGAGATTTGTGCATGTTGAGATTCGTCTAGTTGTGATTCATCTTGGAGATGTGGTGATTGATCTTGTTAAGGTTGTTGATTTTGATATCCAACTTCTTGATATTGAGGATGTTGTTCTTGATATGGTTGTGGACACAACTCTATGTTTAGATGGCATGGTTTAACTAATGGGGGAGTGTGTCGATTTTGGGGTGGATATGTCTCTTAGTGATATGAATCAATGAATTTGGTAAGTGTCACAATTTGATTTTACAAAATTTGATCTTGATTTTGATTTTGATACCCTTGATATAGTTGATTTGGTTGTTGGTCAAGCATATTTGGAATATACACTTGTGGTATTTGTGTGGGATCATAGATTATTACAGTTGATTTTATTCAAAAAAATAAAGAAATATTTTTGACTTCAACTGTATTTGTTAGTTTGATTTAGAAAACCTAACTCGAGGGTTTGGTTCTTGACTCGAGGTCTCACATTTTGGTACAAGGGTTTCAGTTTTTGTGTTGTATAAAAAGAATGGAAATAAGCCATTATTCGGTGGAGAGATTTTGAAAAGAATATTTGTTGAAAAAGAGAAAATAGTGATGAGAAGTTATAAGGAAAAAAATAGAGTATTGTTGAAAAGGGTATGAGGGTTTATTACAGTGATATCTTCTGTATTTGAAAAAGGTGAAAAGAGGGTTTATGTTGTTTATGTCTCTGGTTGTATTACAAAGATTACTTTGAGTTTTTCAGTGAGAGTATTTGTATTGTCATATGCAAATACATTTTGTAGTGGTCATTATTGAAAATATCACTTTGTATCCTATTGTGATTTTGTGATTGCAGATAATTAATGTAGTTATAAGGTCTCAACACGTTGCAATATTATGAGATTTTTGTTTCAAAAGAAGTTGGTGCTTCTAACTTGAAGTGGGTGCTTGAGTTTGTTATTAGAGTCCATGCTCCACATTGTTACTAAGATGGTGATCTGAAAAACATTGTAATAAGTTTGGAATTAAGCCTGTAAGGAATTTTGGAGTGGTTTTTCTACCCCAAGAGGGTTTTCCACTAGTCAAAATTTTGTGTTTCTCTTTTGTGTGATTTGTGCCTATGTTGCTTATTCTTTCAGTTGTTTATGTTAAGTTGGTTCATGCAATGCTCCGATGCTTTATCATTGTTCCAATTTGCCTAAAAGCTCAAAGTTTAGTTGTTAATGTGCAAAGTTTGAATGTTAAATTCTGTCATTATAAAGTTTGATATCCTTGCAAAAGAAAGCATCAAAAAGTTGTTCGTTCAACATTATATGAACAATGTACACCATGCTTTAACATGAGTTATTAGGCATTCATTTTGTATTTAAACGATCAATCAAAGTTCAGTATTTACATTGCATATATAAAGTCACATTTTGTTTAAGATAAAAAAGAGTTTAAATCTACATTTCGTGTCATAAAAAGTTTTAGATATATTACTCTGATTCACCCCCACTCTCAGAGTAATTCCACTTCCAACAAGTGGTATCATAGTGTAGGGTCCTGCATTAGGTTTTATCACCTAGGATTGATTCTGGTCTTGGAAGTTTTCCATTATGGCACATGCACCTGAAGGTTCATCTATTACAATAGCTCCTCTATTTGATGGCTCTGATTATGTGTTTTGGAAAATCAAAATGGAAACATATCTAATTTCTTTAGATCTTGACGTCTGGAACTTAATGTGTAGTAAATATGTTGTACCTAATACCATACCTACAGATCATGATGAGAAAAGAAAATATGAAATGAATGCAAGAGCTAAACATGCACTCTTTTGTGGCTTGACAAAAGATGTATTTGTTAAAGTCGTGCATTGTAAATCTGCATATGAAATTTGGGAGAAGCTTGAAAATGTGTATCAAGGAAATGAAAAGGTTAAGCAATCTAAAATCCTTACTCTTGAGAATCAATTTCAAGAAATGAGAATGAAGGATGATGAAAAGATTGTTGATTATTTCTTAAGGATAGATGAAGTTGTCAATGCAAGAAGAGGTCTAGGTGAAACAATTGTTGAATTTGATGTTGTTCAAAAAGTAATTATGACTTTGCATCCTAAATTTGAGTCTAAAGTTTCTACTCTTGAAGAAAAGAAGCGTTTTGATTCACTAACCTTGGATAATTTACAAGGCATATTAACAACATATGAAATGAGGATAGGAAGCTCTGCTTCAACCTCTAAAGAGACTGCTTTTAAAGGAAAAAAGAAAGAAGACTTAGACAGTTAATTATAATTGTCTAATACCTTAGAAGCTCTTTTGGTAAGAAAGTTGACAAAGAAATATAGAGGTAAAGTGTCATTCAAGTGTTTTAATTGTGGCAAAGTTGGTCACTTTGCAGCTAAATGTCCTTATCCAGATCAAAACAATGATGATGAGAAAGTAGAAAAACAATTTAAGAAAAAGGCTTTTGATTCTAAAAAGAAGTTTAACTTCAAAAATAAAAAAAGTCTCTTTACCAAAGAAGACTCGGATGTTGAGACAAATGACTCACTTGGTGATGAAGATGAAACTTTATTCATGGCTTAAGTTGATTCACAAAAGGTTTCAAATAAAGAATCAGATAATCAGTCAGTTTTAGAAGATAATAAAGAAAATCTAAAAGGTGAAGCTATATTTATGGCCATAATGAATGAAATGGAACTACAAGAAAATAGACTTGTAGAGACTTCTGCTTCTAATAAAGAATTGAATGGTTTTGAGAATGAACTGAAAATTGCTCTGAGTGAAGTTCAAAACTCGAAGGACTTAGTATACCAGAAAATTTAGAATGAGCAAGATACTGAGAATCTTGTAAGTAAGATTATAATCACTGAAAAATAAATTACTAATTTAAGACTTCAAGTTGAAATTCTTAAGATTACAAGGATGCAATTGGAATTCAAGGAAGAAAAGTGTTGTATCTTATAAACTAAAATCAACAATGTTAGAAAGGAATTTGATAATTTTATAGATATTTTGAATAAACAAAGGTGTGTTGAAGACAAGTCAGGTCTTGGTTATATGAATGATTCAAGTGATTCTCTAGATATAAATGTAAAAGCCAAAAATGGTAGATCTAGACAAGCTTCCTACAAGAAGAAAAATAGTCTTTCTAAGACAACTATGCAAAACAAAGTTAAGTTGATTTGGATGCCTAAAAGGAGCAATGTAGAACAAGAAGGTATCTTTAGTGAAACTAAATTACTTGCTAAAGTTGAAAATACATGGATCTTAGATAGTGGTTGTTCTCATCATATGACAGGGGATAGAAGTATTTTTACTGAACTTGAATTTGGTGATTTTGGTTTAGTATGGTTTGGTAACGATGATTCCATACAACTTTTGGCAAAAGGAATAGTGGTTTTTGGTAACAACATTTTCTTGCCAAATGTTTATTTTGCAGCAGGTTTAAAACACAATCTGTTAAGTGTGACACAAATATGTGATTAGGATTTATGTCTTCTTTTTTATGATTGTGGGTGTCAGATTAAAAGGAAATCAAGAGAAATAGTTATTATTGGTTCAAGGACACAGGGAAATATCTATAAAGTGACTAGTGTAAAAGTGCTTAATCAGTTGAGGAGGAGTCTCTATGATCTTCCTCCTATTTCTTTTCACTAATCAATCTTTGTGATTGTAGGGTGTGCTTTAAATTTTTATCTTATATCCCTAAAAGTATAAACTACAATCAAATATTTGTAGTTTAGTTGGTGTTTTGGAATAGTTTGCAATTTTTTATTACATGAAGGATTGTGTGTTAACTTTGTCTTGTTTATGGCAACAAGTTGTAGAAAGTTTTTCTTGAGAATGAACAAATAATTGATACTAGTTGCTTGGATAGTCAATACTTAATTGTTTTATCTTCATAAAGAGGATGAAGCAATGTGGAACAGGGTTTGAAGGCTTCTCGAAATAGTCTTGTTTGACTACTTTTTAAAGTATGCATGATCTTAGGGGGAGACATTCTGGTTGCACCATTTGTTTCCTTAAGCATTGGTTCAACATGCGGTTGCATTTGATTCTCCTTAAGTATTCATTTATGAATATTCCACTTGATGGTATTGTGTGTGTTTTGTTATTGCATTATGGTTTGGATTGCAGTTGTCTAATGTTTAGATTGGCAAGTCAAATTGTTTCAGGTTTCATGAGATAGGACAACATTAGTGAAAGCAACATTTGTCGCTTGGACACAGGTCAGAAATAAGTAGACAATTGATTGATATCAGTCACAGTTTGCCAGTAGTATTTTTTTTGTTTGCTGACAGTGAGTATGCAGATGATAACGTGACAAAATTGTATAACTCGATGATGATTTGTATATTGCCTATCTATGATAGTTCTTTTGTATGCTGACAGTATAGTATACATGATGACAATTTTTATAGTTGCTTTGGTATAATAGTGCTTTGTTGTTACTTGGCAATTCATGATCTTTAGCTTGCAGGTGACAGTACTTTGTTGGTTCACACAACTAATCATTATTTTGTTGATATGGTTCAGGATAATTGGTATGATAGGTGATAGTGTGGTAATATTTATTGATATGCTTCCTCAATTCATGCTTGACAGTGATTTTTTGCTATACAAAAGGAAGTTGGTTTGGCATGATATGTTGATCTTATGAGATTTAGTTAACAATGTTCATATCCTTCATAGTATTCATAAATTTATGCTTATCATGTGCATAGTATGGTTGTTGGCCTCCTACAATGATTTAACAACTAAGCCTTTACAGCCGTGATTCAGAGATTGGACATCTAACCTGAATAGCTATTCGATCATCATGAAGGTGAATTTAATTTGTCAACCCAGGGATGTGAACTTGAAATGGGTCAACACAGTATGTGCACTAGGGGATCAAGTAACCATTGCATTCTACAACTAAGAAACATAATACTGAAAGTAAAATGCTGGAAAGAAATAAAACAAATGTTGAACATCAACCGACAACTATGCTAAGCTGAAATGCAAAACAAGAATGGAAATTTGAACAACAAACAAGAAACTACTATATCTGTTTTGGTTGCAGGAACAGTCATATAATGGAATTCTAGTGGCTACAAGATTAGTCAATGCCAGATGTCTAACTAGCACTAAACAACAAGTAATACTAAGCTAATGCTAAACTAAGAAGATAGATTACTTACCAAGTGGGCTCCCTTGGATAAGTATCCTCTAAACTAAAAAGAACTCAGATGCTCGAACTCAAAATTTTATTTCATTCACTGCAAATCATGCATACAAAGAGTAATGTATCTGCATTGCTGAAACTGGAGAATGCAAGTACAATATCAAATCGTGCAACTCCTGAGGAAGGAGCATCAAATTATTATTTATACTACAGCTAAATAGGGTAGTCAACTCCATGACTGGGAAGACGCCATTTAGGGAAAATAGGGGAAAGTGAAGTGATGGCAGTTACGAATGCAAGGAATCTGGCCAAACATGCAAGTCAAGTGCGAATTCAGTACAACAGTAATTCCCATGCATGCTTGATCATTAAGGTCCACTACAAGGCGGTTACGCTCAGTTGCATGAAGAATCTTTGCTGCTGGTTGCCTTTGACTTGGAGCGATTCCCCAGCTGGACGTTATGGTGCATGCCTAGCTGGCGATGTCGTCCTCAACTTAGCTCATTAAATCTGCATGACAGAGTCAATACACATAATAACTACACATCTATAACCACTCTAAGAAACATCCATTAATCACATGCAAAATTAATATAGATAACCCACATATTATGCCAAATGTCATTAAAGCTTGCAGAGATAGGATATTGTCAAATGTCAATGGTTTGAGGGAAACATTATGCCAATATCAACACTTAAGCATCAAATTCCATGACATCTATTAGCAAATAGACTATAGATTTTACCCAAAATTAGACCAAAAACTAGGCTCATCAATGGTGTTGTTTAATCATGGCTTCATTTGATACAACTTGGTTAATTGCATTTCTACTTGTTGAATTCTCTTTATCCCCATTCAAGTGTGGTACTCAGAAAGGAGTTATCATACCAATTTTGATATATTTTATTGCAGTTGGTTTTTGTTTGAATAGTGCTATATCATAGGGAGAGGGTTCTTGCATATTTCATGATACATAATATGGTTGGTGATTGGTTATAATACAACTTGGTGATCTATGCATTCTCAGCTTGTCATTGATGTATGGCAATGACACTTGGTATATGTTGTATACCATCCTTCATAAGGCTTTAATGACTGTTGTGGAAGAGTTTTTCATGCTTATATCCGTGATTTAGCTTGGTATTATTGACATTGCTTCAAAATTGTTTCATAGTATTATCTTGATTGACAATTTGGTAGTGGACTTGGTTGAGTTGGACAATATGATTGGACCATGACCGCAGTATGATGTCAAACATGCTTTCAAATTTGTCAAATGAACAATGTTTCTTCACATTCTTGGATAGTGTGAAGTGAATTCAACTGGTTGGAAATTCTTGTTTGCTTATTGGCTCAATGACATTTCAGTGTTGTGTTTTAGGGGGAGCTTCTTAGCTCTCTTAGCAGCTACTTGCTGCTTCCATAGTTTATTTGTTACTTTATTGCTCTATTTGCAGCTATTTCAGTTACAATTTTTTTTGCATTTCACTGCTTACCCTTTGTCCTTGTGAAAAAAAAGGGGAGAAATTTGAGTATTACTTGAGTTGGCATTGGTTGGCATTTTTGGCATTTGGTTTAGATGTTGGCACTTCATTTCAGATGGCTCGGTTTTTGCCATCAAGGACAAAGGGGGAGTTTGTTGACTTCTCTTCTCTGCTATTTGTCCTTGATGTCAAAACTACTTGGTTATTGGCATTGCATATTCATTGGTGCATTTGGCTATTGATGTTTCAGTACTTGGCTTATTCAGTGATTCCTATATGGACAGTGATTTGATGGTTTATCTTCAGTTTTGTCTTGTGGTACTGTTTGTTGGATTCATGTGTAGAGGATATATATTTGTTCAATGGAGTTATTTTATACAGGTTGTTTGGCATGGTTGACTTCAATGATTACATAAGCATTGTTAAGGTATATATAGGTGATTGCTTTGTTACATCACTACTTAGATTGGAGATATTATGGTTTTGGTTCTAAGGAATTTAGCTTCAATTCACATGAGGTATATTGCTTTCTCATAGGGCTCTTTCAAGCTATATTTCATGTTATACCTGGTATTGATACACAGTCAAATTTGTATTCATGAGTTGGCTATTGTATATAGTTGCATAAGATTTTCATTGCATGGAGTTCATTTTTGACTCAATAATACATATATATTGCCTCTGTTTACAAAAAGGCAATAAGCAATGGTATTGCTTGGACTTACCATATCACTTCATACAAAGTGTATTTCGACGTACACTTGGGCCTTCATATTTTACATGGGTTCAATATTTGAGTTTCATTCATATGTCATATTTACATATATCTTGGCACATGGTTTATAAGTGGTATAAGTTTTTGGTAAATGTCTTGGTCAACATTAAGGAATTTGTTTTTTGTTTTAAAGTGCATTCACTTTGCACTCAAGCCGACTATAGTGTTTATTATTGGGCTAAGTGTTCAAGTACTATTATTTTGGGCCTCCTATATTTGACATGGGATTTACTTTATTTGAAGTCACATGGCAATGACCAAGGAATATTCAAACTCTTGAGTGATATCGTGTATTGACAACATAATAGTTTTATCATTTGATTATTATTGTGTTGGTCTCTTCCAAATTCCAAATGATGTTTAATATCATTTGATGTGGACTTCAAAGATTATACATTTTTGAATAAAGTCTTTAAGACTTAGAGATCAAATGGAAAAATAAAGAAAGAAGCACGAGATGAGAATATAGGGTTTGAAACCCTAGCTGTGCCGCCTTGAAGAGATTACAGTTCAGCTTGAGAGTATTCTAGATAGTATTTTGGCTTGGCTTTCAGATATATTGGATTATGAAGAGTGGCAAGTTGGTTGGTGGACTCTCCATGAGTTGGAAGCGGAGGTAATAGAGGATTTTATGGGATTTTGTTTCAAACCGCCATGAGGTAACTTCTACAAGTTTCTTCTTCGAAAGTGAATAAGGTAAAAGAAGATCATTTACATTCTATCTTGCAATAAATAAAAATGAAAGAAATTTTATTCTCATGGTTTTTGTTTTTCTCAAAAAGAAAAAGAGATTATTACAGTTGATTTTATTCGGAAAAAGAAAGAAATATTTTTGACTTCAACTATATTTGTTAGTTTGATTTAGAAACCCTAACTCAAGGGTTTGGTTCTTGACTTGAGGTCTCACATTTTGGTACAAGGGTTTCAATTTTTGTGTTGTATAAAAAGAATGGCAATAAGCTATTATCGGTGGAGAGTTCTGAAAAGGATATTTGTTGAAAAAGAGAAAATAGTGATGAGAAGTTGTAAGGAAAAAAATAGAGTATTCTTGAAAAGGGTATGAGGGTTTATTACAGTGATATCTTTTGTATTTGAAAAAGGTGAAAAGAGGGTTTATGTTGTTTATGTCTCTGGTTGTATTATAGAGATTACATTGAATTTTTCAGTGAGAGTATTTGTATTGTCATATGCAAATACATTTTGTAGTAGGCATTATTGAAAATATCATTTTGTATCCTATTGTGATTTTGTGACTGCAGATAATGAGTGCAGTTATAAGGTCTCAACAGGTTGCAATATTATGAGATTTTTGTTTCAAAAGAAGTCGGTGCTTCTAACTTGAAATGGGTGCTTTAGTTTATTATTGGAGTTGGTGCTCCACATTGTCATTGAGTTGGTGCTCTGAAAAACATTGTAATAAGTTTGGAATTAAGCCTGTAAAGCATTTTGGAGTGGTTTTTCTACCCTAAGAGGGTTTTCCACTCGTCAAAATTATGTGTTTCTCTTTTGTGTGATTTGTGACTATGTAATGCTTTGATACTTTATCATTGTTCCAATTTGCCTAAAAGTTCAAAGTTCAGTTGTTAATGTGCAAAGTTTGAATGTTAAATTCTATCATTAGAAAGTTTGATATCCTTGCAAATGAAAGCATCAATTTTTTTTTCATTCAACATTATATGAACAATGTACACCATGTTTTAACATGAGTTATTAGGAATTCATGTTGTATTTGAATAATCAATAAAAGTTTAGTATTTACATTGCATATATAAAGTCACATTTTGTTTAAGATCAAAAAGAGTTTAAATCTACATTTCATGTCATAATTTTTTTTAGATATATTACTCCGATTCACCCCCCTCTCAGAGTAATTCCACTTCCAACACACTCATGTTTATTAGACGATAATGGCGAGTCTCCAAATTAAACATGTCCTTTGAATCATCAATTTTCATGACTCCTTCTTTCGATAATAAGAATTCAAAATAATCATTGTAAATCAATTTAAATGACAAAATCAAAAGTATTCTTAATTAAATGTTTTACAAAAAAATGACTGAACTCTAGAAATTGAATAGATATAAAAAATTTAAAAGGGAAAGAATATATTTATTGAATTTAAGGAATGTTCTTAACTTTATGTGTATATATTTTTGAAATGTCTAAAGAATTTTTTCTGTAACTAAGTAATACATGTAAATCCTTAAAATTCTCTAATTGGATTAAAGGTTTTGAGTCTTTTTTGTTAAAAGTTAATGTTCTATCTGCACATCATATGGGAATGGAAACATAATATTTTGAATGCAATATGATTCTTTTTTGTTTTTATAAAAGAATGTATATGCATACTTAATTATTGCGATCAAAGGCCATATATGTGTATATACATAAACTAATTATGTATATACATATACATGCGATATACCTTCTTTTAATAGCTAATTTTCCTTAATTGAATAATGAAGTTTTATTCCATGTAAGAAGGAGTACAATTTTTTTTATATTGTATGCCAATGCATGTGATATGCAATGTGCTTGAATGTATCATTTAATTGATGAAAATAGATCATGTTATAATGACTGAATGTCTGATTGCATAACGTATAAAAGCAGTAAATCTAGTTTAGTTTACTTTGCAAGAATCTATTGACTTCAAGTATTACCTAAGTGAAACATATGAAGATTGTGCTTGTAAAACTCTTTGATTTATTATCATAAAAAGGTTGGTTAGGATAACCTGTTATAAACTAGATTGTATGTTTACAACTAAAATGTTTAGAAGGGAAGGGTGATTCCTTATGTATGTAGAAGGTTTCCTTTTGAGACGGGTGTCAAAAATGGAATAATAGAGGGCATAGGTTTTACTTTTTCTAAAATCTATCATTTTGTTGCTGTATACAACATATGCTTGGCCAGGCTTTGGTATCCCATAACATTGAATGGACTAATTTTATGATGTAATTATATGTCATTTCCTAACATTGATCTTGCATGTTCTAATTGTGGATATAAATGCATGTAGTTATGTTAGACACACACCAAATTCCACCTTGCATATCATTTTCTCTTGCTAAGTATTATGTGCAGGGTTGGGTATTCTTTGAGTTAGGAAGAATTCTAGGGAGGCGTAGCTTCGTGGTTGGGTGGAAAAGTGCCTGAACCAAGTTCTTGTCCACTAGATACGATGAGTGTTGAAGAGGAATCACAAGGAATTCCATCTTTTGATTATTGTACTTTGTACTTCTTGATGTAAAATGAGTTGACTAAGTGGAAATGTTAGCCTAGTCAAACTATGTAATTTGACAATTTGACATTTGGGAATGAATATAATTCAATATTTTTGACACATTGTGCTATGATAAAAATTAGCTATTCGATTTATGTCTTGAGTTTATTATTCATAATGTCATAGTTGATTTATTTGGTGTTATTTTGGAATGACCATTACATTGGGAAGAGGAATTTCACCACAAGTTTGTTCAAGTCCTTTATCTTTCTTAGGAGGATCATCCCCATCCCATTGCCACCCAACAAAGATGTAATCTATATTGATGGTATCGACGCAAAAGACTCGTTCCTATATGACCAACACTTGTTTGTTCGTGAACTCCCTTCTTCTCCTTTGATGGAGCCTTGACAACTTCTCCCTTCTTCTTGGATAACCAATCTTGTGTCCTTAAAATTGCTGAAGTTTTGACCCTGATATCTTCATTTACTTCACTATTCTAATCCTCTGATGACAAAGGTAACATCTGTACCTACTGAGCTTAGGTTGGATCAATTAAATTAGAGTCTTCATCTTATATTCCCCTTATATTCCAACCCAATTTAAAATTGTAGATCTGTGCCAAGGCTCAAATCTCATCCAATTCCTTCTTCTTACTTAATAATCAGCCACACAATCTACCCAGGAATATTTAAGATGAGGCATATGATAATATCCAATACCAAGTTGAAGGTTATTTCTCACATAATTTTTACTGTCAAAGGGGAACCTCCTCTCATAGGTATCAAAAGAAAACTTTGCAATTTCTCTCTTCAAGTTAAGAGCATTTGACTAAGACTTGCATTCATAATACCCTAAACCAATTGGGAATATAATCATAGCCTTTTTCCTATTCACACATCTCTTATTTACCTCTACAGCTTGACGAAAAACCTCCATTAGGATGAATTTATCTTCTACATATTTGGGAAGTTTTAGAGGAAAGTCATCAAATCCACCCACTTGCAAGTACGTAGAAGTCTAAAAGTGTATGAAAAGATTACCATACTTAGTGATTAATTGAAAAGCCTTGGGAGATACTCTTTGACCTGGATCACCCTGCAACTCCTTGACCAACTTCATGCTGAACACATCATTTTCCCTGTGGAAATTATTATAGCTCTTTTCAAGCTGCAAATCAGGATAATAATCATAAATTTGAATTTTCTCATCAAAATCTTTGACATGATTTAAGCGAATCCAAGGTCTTATGTAGGTTAGCACATAGAAGAGGTAAGAGGACATGCAAAATGATCTGTCAATAGAAAATATCCTCATTGTATCATCCAATCGGTCACTGATTATAGTGGCCCAATCCAAATACTACATGCCACCACATATAACATGTACAAAGAAATCATGTGCATTCATATTTCCTCTTACCTTGCGTAATAACACAATAATGTCCGAGATCTCTTTCCTAAAATGTGACTTGTGCATTTTCTTGGGAAGCTGTGACTTTCCTTTCTTAGGGGAATCAAACCATTCCTTCACAATGCAATTTTAATAATGCCCTTTCTTTTATGAGAAGAAACCTTGGGATATGGTAAAATTGAAATGAGAACAAACTTCTCTTTCTGGTAGCCTAAAACACCCACTTATTGTAGCTTTATCTAGGGTCACCAAGAGATTGTTGTCTTCTGTGCGAATTTCTCCCATCGCTAGATTATAACAAGATATACATTCTAACACCAATTCCATGCATTGTACTGTTACTAGAAATGCAACAACTTTAAGAAGCCAACTTTCTACTTCTCTTTGAGCAATATGATTTCTATCTGGTCTACGAATTCTTTCCCAAAATGCATCTAAATTTATATGCCCTAACCTTGTATTGCCAATTTCAAGCAAAGAACCATCAAGGCTAACCAAATGTTCATATCCCAAATATTTGCATTTCTTTTTCTTATGTGTCCTCTTCAAAGAAAATTTAACTATGCTATGATGCGGGAACAATTGCCATCACTAGAAAAATTTAGAAATGCCACTTACTTGAAAAACATGTCACCCGTTCTTGCTCGAGCTATTTCTTTGAGTGCAACTCGCATGTTTGTTCTTCTTGTCTTCTAAAATCACATTCTCCAAGAAGAATGCTTACGTTTTAAATGATGGCTTAATTTTACACGATTAAGCATTTATTTCGTTTACTCTAGTATTGGCACCATTTAATGTCTGGCACATATGCCACTTGGCGATAATATCAGATGACCTTGGTACACTCAACAAAGTCGAGTTTTTAAACAACTTTTGAGAGTATAGTTGGTAGTCAGTAGAGTATAAAAACTTTAATCTGCCTCGACAAGCTCGTCCTTTATTAACATATTCTTTCTCAATATGTTTCACCTTGGATGATATCGCTGTCCTTTGGTTAGGATTAAACATGGTTAGAAAAGCAATGTTGATCTTGATAAAAGTTCTTGAAAGCACCAATGACCCACCTTGCTTTAATAATAACCTCTAAAAAAGCACTCGTTTGCAAAACGAAAGAGTTCTAGAACTTGGACAGTTGTTGAAATGGTTTTGACAACTATCAAAAAGACCGACGCCTAAAAGGAATAGTTTTAAAGGAAACCAAGTCGACAGGAAGATGAGTTGTGTTCATATAGGGTCGTGGGCCAACAAGGTTCAAAAAACTGACCAAAGACCAACACATAAGACAACATAGGTTTGAAAATTGAAAGGATACCCAAAAATTTGAATACTTAGAACCGGACTTAAAACTTAGGCAACACCACTCCAACAATTTTATGATCTCTCTCTCTCTCTTCATCATCATAGGCATTAGTTGTACAATTTAATTGTAACATCAAGACAAACTTATTCTCTACATTTTTTCAAACATTCTAGCTAAATTTTTACATGGCCTCCACTACAACCCAAACTTGTATAATATTTTTGTAAAACATGTTCATTAATTTTTTAATATTCTTATGTGCGTAAGATGTGTCACATGTCGCATTCTATAGGTTATCTTTGATTTCATGGATTTTAAAAATTTCCTATTATGATAATGGAAACCAAATGCACCATATTAGTAATATTTGAAAGAACATTACGAAGAATAATTTTAAATTTTGATATTTTCTTGAATTTGTCCCACCTAGAAAAATAAGCCCAAACCAATAACAAAACAAGAAATGCTTAATTTTGAGTATAGAAAACTGAAGGAAAATAAATTAAAAAAAAAATTACAAAAGTTTTAAATTTTTGTGCCACATAGTTTCTAGTCTTTGATTAGTCAAATTTTAGAATTACTTATTAATTTTTAATTAAATATATGAAATTTTCATAATGCATAATATTGAAAAATATTTTTTAAGATTGCATTATGTGAATTTTTTTTCTTAACAATATTTTAGATCACACTTCATATCCTAATTTTTTTAAAAAACCTAATAAGAAAAACTATTGTGTGTAATCATAAACCCCCTACCCTATAGAATAAAATAGAAGACTTTTAATATCCACGAGTTCAAAATGTTTTATGGGACGTCATACCCTACTATTTTTGCTTTATGAAATGCTCATCGCATACTATTCAATTTGATAACAAACTCTCCCATTCACTTGATCTTCTTTTCGCAAAAGACATTATGATAAATTTATAACTCATTATAATACTTATGAAACATAATTTCAAGATAATTGTCTTAATGACTACCTAGAAATGGGGTCTTTTTGTATATGAGGATAAGTAGATTCTTTTATTTATTACAACTTTGGTTTTCTAAAGGATATTATCATTCTTACAGAAACACATGAACATGATGGCTGCAAAGTACCAGATTTCGAAGGGTATAAAAAAGTGTCAGTTTGGAATGAAGGTAACGAAACAGGCAAAGGCAATGGAGGGGTTACAGTGCTAATAGATGAAAAGTGGCAGGGAATTGTTAAATTGGCAAAAGAAGACACAAATAAACAGTACATATGGCTGCA
Source organism: Sequoia sempervirens (assembly GCA_007258455.2). Classification (NCBI taxonomy): domain Eukaryota; kingdom Viridiplantae; phylum Streptophyta; class Pinopsida; order Cupressales; family Cupressaceae; genus Sequoia; species Sequoia sempervirens. Next base: position 130,452 of record VDFB02340068.1, on the reverse strand, counting down.
AATAACAGAAAATGGAGTAACTTTTAGTCTAGCCGCTTGCTACTTTGCTCCAAAAAATTCAAAGTTTTATAAGAAACGAAATTTAGACAACGAAGACCCGTATGCATCACTAAAAAAAGATATCTCTATTTTTAGCACACTTGGAGATGTGGTTTTAATGGGTGACTTTAATGCAAGGACAGCTAATAACCAATCTCTTCAGTTGAGCAATGAAACCAAAGGGGAGAACAATCCTTTGTGGTTAGAGGAAGGAGGTGGTCTCCATTGGGAAAGATCATCTCAGGATGGTAATGGCACTATCAACGCATTTGGGACAGAATTATTGGGGCTTTGTAGTCTATTTGGCATGGTTATATGCAATGGTATGAAGGATTGGCCGAGGTCTGGAGGTATTACTTGCAAAACGTATAATGGTCAGAGTGTGGTGGACTACGTGGTTTGCTCCCAGAGTTTTAGTTCTAGACTGTTGGAATTTGATATTGAGGACTGCCCTATCGGGATGAAATCTGATCACTTACCTCTTCGGGTCAAACTACGCATTTCACCAATCAGCCAACACAACAAACAGGTTATGCACACGCAAAAAAAAGCCCTTCCTAAGGGGAAAATCCTCATAAATCAGGAAAATAGAGAATTATTCAATGCTGCTCTTAAGCAACATTTCCATGATCTGGAAAATAATGTGGAGTCTAAAGCAGCAAAAAAGGTTGATGTCCTTCACAATAATTTGTTGATCCCGATAATACACAAGGCATTAAATGCGTGCAAAAGGTCTCATCCCAAGATGGGGACAACAAACACTTTTCCGGCAAATCCGTGGTATGATGAAGAATGTAAGGCAGCCAAGAGATCGCTAATGAAGAGAGGTAGGGGCAAAGAGCTTAAGAAAAAATATGAAAAATTAGTGCAGTCCAAAAAAATAGAGTATGTAAACGAAAGAAGGAAGGAACTAATCACTCTTGGGAAACATAATCCTAAAGGCTTTTGGAGGGAATTGCAACAAAAGAAAAAGGTGGTGGAAAACAATATTACAGATGCCCAATGGTTAGAATATGCTAGACTTCTTTACGAGCGGGCCCACGAGAAAGACTACCCTCCTGTCATTAACACACCAGCGGAATTATTCAATGTGGATGATATTAAACAAGGAATAAAGAACTTAGCAAGTGGCAAAGCACAAGACATAGATGGGCTACAGTCTGAATTTTTAAAATGGGGGACTGAAATTCTTGCCCCTCACATAAAAAGAATTTTCAACAATGTCAATCGGGAAGGTTTTCCTATGGAGTGGACTACCAGTGTGGTCATCCCTTTATTTAAAAGTGGTGATATCAATAACCCATCTAACTATCGCACAATTATGGTCAACTCTATCTTTGGCAAGCTATTTGGGAGCATGATTGAACGTAGGATCAGCAAATGGGCAGAAAATGAGGGCAAAAGAGCAAAGGGACAGGCAGGTTTCAGATCCAAGCACTCTACCATCGATCACTGCATCACCCTTAGACACTTGATTGAGAAAATTTGGGATAACCAGGGTGAGGAAGCTTATTGTTGCTTTGTAGACTTTAAGAAAGCTTTCGACACAGTGCCTAGAGACAAATTATGGTCTCGGATGGAAGAATTAGGCATTCCAAATGCATATAGAGCAGCTGTTCATAGGCTGTATGAGAAGGTCAGTGCTAAAATCAGAACAAGTGAAGGTATGTCAGAATGTTTTGACAGTGACATTGGAGTTAAACAGGGCTGCCCTCTATCCCCTACGCTTTTTGGGCTATACATTGATAAGTTGGAAGCGTGGTTAAGCAAGGAAGGCGGGGATGGTATCCATTTGGCAGGTTATGTAGTAAAATTACTTCTATATGCTGACGATCTTATCCTAATCTCAAAAACAGCTCATGGGTTAAGAGAACATCTAAAAGCCCTAGAACACTTTTGTCAGGAAGTTGGGATGCAAGTGAACACATCCAAGACCAAAATCATGATTTACTCATTGAATAGAAAAATTAAACAGCATACCTTTCTTTTTGAAGGCAGCCCACTTGATATAGTGAAAGAATACAAATATCTTGGGATTGACTTCCATTATAAGCTCAGTTGGGAAACCTGTAGAACGAAAAGGATACAGGGAGGTTGGAAAGCCTATTATTTGCTCCAAAATAGGTGTAGAAAAGCTGAACTTTGGGATTGGAAAACCAAGAAAACCCTTTTTGGTTTACTTGTCACGCCGGTTGTGCTTTATGGGTGCGAAGTGTGGGGAAGCAACACATCAAAGTGCAGTTGGAGACAGATAGAAAGAATCCAGAAACACCTAATAACAAATAATCTCAAAGTTAAAGCTACTGTTCCTTATGAAATCCTGCTAGCTGAGGCGGGAGCTTTTCCTTTGGAAGCTTCAGCGATAACCCGGTTGTTAAGTTATCTAAAAAAGGTTGAAAACATGGATAACCACCGGTGGCCCAAAACGGTTATGGAGGAGATTCTAGTCCGAAGAAAGAAAACATGGATGAAACAGAACATCAAGTGGCTGAACAAGTGGAACATCAAATTACATGAGTGTCCTGACACCAACAGTGAAATAAAAATCTATGTGAAGGAAAAATTCAGGACTGCCATGTGGTCAAATCAGATCGGACGAAAAAAAGCATATTACATCAAAGAGTTTAACCCAGCTAAGGAACATGGTGAAAAACCATATTTAGGTGCAACTATTAAAGGGAAAGCGAGGCTATTAATTGCTCAATTGAGAACGGGGTCCCACCATCTTAGATGTGAGACTGGTAGGTGGAAGACTCCTAAGGAAACTTGGGAAGAAAGAACGTGCTTATTTTGTAATAAGGGAGTGGTGGAAACGGAGTGGCACTTCGTCATGGAATGCACAGCGTACGAAAATATCCGTAATCAGTACTCAAGTATTTCAGATGTGGGCAATATGCAGCAATTATTTGAGGATGATAAGATAAATCAGACAGCTAGCCTCCTAGTCAAAATTAATAGCAGGAGATCTGATCTGGAGAAGAGTCTGGAGACAAACTAAGTTGTTGAGTGTCTCGGTCCCATAGGCTGTTTAGTCTCGTGGACGTCATTAAAATCTTTCATTCATTCATTCATAAAACAAAAGCAAAGAAAGAATCTTGATGCATTAAACTCTCCCAAAAAGTTGGAACTAAAAGGGGCCTACAAGTTTGTCCCCATCGTGGACCGTGGTCCCTCTTCCCGCGCAACCCACTTCACAGCCTCAATAGTCAATTACCAAATCCACACAAAATAATCCCACGTTTCAACGGCGGTCTCTCTTACCGTTGGAAGCCAACCCCTGGTCACAATTAAACCCCGGTCAAACCAGTCTCTCCATTATCTCGTATTTTGCACGCAGACACAAAACCATAGCGGATAGCGTGGTTCTACGAGAAACGTGTGCAGAAGAGTGGGCAGACGTGTTCTCAAGTATTCTTCACAGCGTTCTAGCCTTCTAATTACCTGTGCATTAGCTCCTGCCCGCTTTATTTCTCCGAAACTCTGCCAGAAACTCTCGAAATTCGGTTTAATTGCGAAGTGCCCGCTATTTTTTATTTTCACCGAAGTTGAAGCATATTTACTAAGTATTGGAGTCCGGAGGCTCAGAGGTTCTGAGTTCGAATCACGCTGTAGGACCTCGAATTGTTAGGTCACAATTATTTCAACGGGGTTTTTTTATGGCTGTGTATTGATAAACTGGTACGTGGCAGTTTTAACTGGTATATGTGCGAACCGTTTGAGTCTTTTTCAGTAAGTTTATGTTCTGTAATTTCTCATGCTCTCTGTTTTGTTTTTTCTGATTATTTGTAGCTAATCTGAGAGTTCGCTTTCTAGAAGCTGTTAAGTTAGAAAATAAAATTTAGTGTTTGCTTGCTTAGAATCCATGTTAAATTCCAGCCATTTTACTTACAAGTAATTGACACCTAACCGGGGTCTTAGGCGACACTCGCCTTCTTCTGACATACAATTTTTTTATAAACCTTTCTCAAACCGAAGTTTAACACATGTATAGCTTCTCAAGGGATTTAAAACAAATGCACTTATACATGTAATAAATGGAAATCCACACTAAAAGATTTAATCAGTACTTGTATATTACTGTAAAGGTTAATATATATCTGAATATTTTTTATTAGTAAATTCTCCGTCTGAGGGCATTCTTTTTGTCAAATTCACCCATAACTTGTACATGGCCTCATCTAGTGGGCACACCTAACATAGAATTGTGTAGGGTACATATGCAAATTTGCACCTAGCCTCATCCATTGGGTTCACCGCATGCAGAATTGAATGTAGTAGCTTGCCCAAGGTAATAGATGACATTAGACCTGAACCTGACCTTGTTCATTGGGTCCATCACAGGAATGTGGTAGGTTACCTAATGTATAATTCAAAATTTATTCATGGCCTCATCCAATTGGTACACCTCATCCAGAGTTGGTGCAATTATTTACATGAAGTTAAAATTCAACATTTACATATATGAAATGAAAGATTTTAATAATATCCATGGAATCATGCAGTCTATGGCACCGAGAGCTGCAGCCCTAAGACATTTTCAAACTCTTTTTGATGTCGGACTTTCACTATGAATCTTGATAGAAAAAGTACTCTTTCACCAAGCCTTGCTTCCTCAAATAAGGCAATTTGGTTGTCCTCTTTCAGGTTGTCTTTCTACTTGATATGGATAACACTGTAGGCTGTGCACTCTATAATGAAGTGCCACCATTCTTCCTTAGGTATAATCCATCTATTGGTCCCGCACCTAAGGTGATACATCCTAGTCCTTAGTTGAGCAATTAACAACTTCACCTTCTTAATTTCAGCTTCTATGTATGCCTTTTCGTCATGTTCTCATATGGGATTAAATTCTTATGAGCATGTAACTTAGATGACATTTGAACACAACTCTCCAATATGAAAGTCCAATGATTTACCATGTGTAATCCCCTTGGACATATTACATTTGTATATTAATTACATGCTTTTATTGCTTATCCCTAAAATGTAGAGACAATTATATAGAAAACATGCCTGACTTTTCTTTATGTTTGAGTACTGTCCCATTAATTTTCAGCATCTTTACAAATTTATGGAAAATTTGGTGGTGCATGTGTGAATAAACAGAAAAAGGTCCAGGTTATTTATGTGTCACATCCTAGTCAGCATGCCAGCATGTTATAACTTATATAAGAACACCCTTGCGAGGACTCTTTCACTTTATTGTTCAAATTTTGTGCCCCTTATGTTTTGACAACATGACCAAGCCTGGAGCAAACTATACCTTCGTAATTGACCAAATCTAGACTCATCTTTTGAGCCTTATTGCTGTGAGGCATCAGTAATTTGGAATTTCCAACAAATTTTTTCTCCATCACGCAATCTCAATCTAAGATTATAAACACATAATTTCACAAGTAGAACTCATTCTTCTCACATCCATTATATACTTCCTTAATATTTCCACAATCTCTTTTTGGGATTGTTAACCAAATCATGTCACTGTCCATTGTTCTTATACAATGGTTTGCTAACAGACAAGTGGCTGTCAAAATAATGGATTTTTTCAGAACATACCAAATCTCCGTATTATTTTTGTCTAGTTGTCCATGCCTAGAAGTTAGAACTATGAGAGGATGAAGAGAAAGAAATTGGTGCTTATCTCTTAATGTTCAAGGCTAATAGAGCTCTAGTGGTTCACATGAATGTATTAGGCTGAATGTTAATGGATGTGATTGTTGATAAAAGATTAAGAGTAAACATCTTACATTAGGATACCTTCCACGAGTTGGATAAGTCCATCTCATGCCCACCAAGTTTCAAATTCTGATTGCCAGATCAATTTGGTGCAGTTGGAATCTTGGTTCAAATTGTAGGACTAGCTTTGATGGTAGATTTTATGGTTATTGTTTATCTCATAATATGCATATAGTGCCATGTTGGGTTGTCATTGGCTCTACACATCTATCTAATTATCATACATGATTGTAAACATATCCATCTGATAATAGAATAGAAAGTGAAGTGCACACATGTTTATTTGAAGATGCAAATAGTGAGTGAAGAACTAGCCATGTCAAATTCAAAAGAACATTTTAATGATAGGGTTACCAACTCCATTGATGAGGATACACTCCATTTGCAATTTGGCAACGATATTAATTTAATTGTTTGTTATTGTATTGGTAAATGGAAATTTAAGATCCTCTCACTTACGTTTATATTGAGGTGCTTGGCAAAGCAATTACTCATCCATCATTGACTCCCACAATTGCGAACAAACAAAAAACGAATGTTTGGCTTTGATGGAACATGAGATTATTAAGGATAATTACCTACCTTACTTCAAATAATTACCATTAAAAAATTCATTGTAGACATTGTGCTTGTTAGCTATCAAACATGTATCTCAACAAATCCTAAGGACTGACAAAAAAACTTAAGGCCAAGGATATTGTCGACAAAGGTAATGGGCAAGACTTATACTTAGACAGTGACATGAATGAGCCAATTCTTGTGAGTGGGTATACTCATCTTCACCTTTGGGCTCAACTGGACCTAGTAGGGTGTTCCTAGATGTATCCTCAACAAGACTTTTGATAGTGTATGATAAACAAAACTAAACCAACGACAACCATACCCAATGTATGTTTGACCTCAATATTTGTCAATAGGCCAAAGACTAACTAGCTATGTGTAAAAAATATTATTAAGCTAATAACATCATTGCACGTGTGCAAGATGAGTGCATACACGATGTGATTCTCGAAAATAATGATTGTTATAGTTTACTTAAAATATTCCTTGGGTTATGCCACTAAATCATGAAGGCATGCAAAATCCTAACCTACTTCTAAACTATTGATAAGGATAAGTTTTATTGTTAGGAATGTTATTGATCATTCACATCCAAGATTGGTGCCTATTCCAATGGTCATAAAGTCCCAGATTGAGAGGAAAAAGAAGACACCTACAAATTACAATTGAAACTAAATTTGTATACACATTCACATGAGAGATACCATGTTATATACTTGAGCATACTTAATAATCCATATCAATGCTACAAAAATCCATATGAAACAAAGGAATAACCACCACAAAGCTATGCGATGAGTTAAAATGCTGCCACATTCATTATATCCTTGTTAAATTCATGCTAGTAAATGTGGCATGAGGAAATCCACAACTCAGTTTGAAGAATTTTAAATTGCTATGAAGATATTTAGTTACAAACACAATTACCATTTGAAATTCTTTTTGTGACTTACAAAAATGTGTTGTCCAACTAACAAATTGTACTTGCAAAAATTGAAACCCTAGGCAAACCTTTGACACTTACAACCCTTGGAAGCAACAAAAAATGATCATCCTTTTTAAAATATTGCATCTCTATATTTATAACAATTTGGTTACAAGAAATTAAGCAAGCCATTGGGGGTCGTAGGATCCTTTTGCCAATCAAGGCAATTAATCTTCCAACATATTTTCCTATAGTGAAATTGTCCTTGGATTTTGTGCTAAATGACCTAGGGCAGCTGGATTAGCCTTCCCACATTTAGAGAATAGCCTGGGAGCTATCTATAGACTTGTGGCTGTGAGGGTTTCATTTATGGCATTGAAGTGCCCATACCCATTTTCAAATTCTTCACATCACCTTGCATGTGGACTTTGCCTTTCATGGGCTCAATGTCATTTTGACAGGACCTAGAAAACTTTGCACATCCATGCATTCACTTATGGTCATTAAGGGTGTCCTGAGGTCATGCTTGGAGGTAGGTGGAATAGTGTGCTTGAACAGTGGGAATATGTGAAAATGCATGCTTGAACAATGCATAGAGGTAAAAAACATACTACAAGCCAAATGGATGAAAGTTCGAAAAATCAAGTACTAGGATGTTGAGGAGGATCAAGAGTTAGGGGAATCACATATCAAATAGGTATGTAGGCATTATGAATCCTAGGGGTCTAAAATAGGGAGGTGTGGAGAGGAGCAAGGATTGGGGAATTTGCATACCTACTACCATAGGAAGAAATGCTTGAAGGGAGAAGAGATCTTAAAGGCTCGAGAAGATTGTTGTGACCTTTTTCACACATCGCCCCATTGCAAATGGGGACCCCCTAATTTTTGCTTCGTTTCTATCTTTTGGCTTTACTTTTGGTTTGTTCTGTTGTTGTCTCTCTTTCTGCTGTCTATCTTTCTGGGATGTGCTCGTCTAAATTGAAATTTTGGCCAAGTCCGAAAAATTAGGGTTTTGAATTTTCCAGCCAACCTGAAGTCAAATGAGGTGAGTAAATTGAAAATTGAGACTAACACTGTTGTTAGTATGCTTCCAGCAGGTTTCCACTGAAATTTCATCAGATTCTGCCAACTTTCTATTTTTAGTAAGTGTCGACTTGGGGTTGATTTTCTCGAGATTTTCACATTTTGACAACTTCATTACATTATGAACACCCCGAGTTCATTTCTGGCAAAATTTGAGCAAAAACGGACGACTTACTATTTTTAGCAGTTCAACTTCCGGAGCCAATTTCAGGGCGCCTAGATGCAAGGTTTGTCAGCGCATGTCTGCATATTCCTTCTAGGTTTTCAGAGAACTTCGCGATGATGTAACATGCAAAGTGAGACGACAACTTTCAGCGTTCAGCCTTCAAAGGCAGATATTAGGGTTTGCATGCAGATTTTCTCAGCGCATGTCGGCATATTCTTTCTGGGCTTTTCGAGAGCTTCGCAACGATGTAACATGCAAGTGAAACTGGTCACTTTTCAGAAACTTACTATTTTTAGCCAGTCCTTGCATGTTGAAGATTTTTTTGGGATTTTCAAGATTTTTCGGGCAGCATGACATGCAAAATCATCTGATGACCGGTTGGCCACTTTTTCAGCCACCTTCTATTTTTAGCAGGTACCACTTAGGCAGCTGCCCAGCACTTCAGAACCACGAAATAATCATCATACAACTGAAACGAGGTCAAACGGAGCTCATTTGAGGAACATGCAGAAAATTAGGGTTTCAAGCTTCAGCGCTAAAAATGAGGAATCCGACGACAGAATGCCCAAAACTGAAGTATCCACCACAATCAGCATCTTCCGAGGGGTCTGCTGGCAAAATTTGAAGACAATCGGAGCGCTTACTATTTTTAGTAAGGCATTCTTGACGCAGGCTATAAATAGAAAGTCAATCTCAGGCGCCGGCGCAGAAAGGCAAGTTCACCAATGAGGAGCACGCTATCCAAATTTCAAGTCAAACAGAGCTAAGGAAGTCTTAGAAACAAGCACTTACTATAAATAGTAAGTCACTTTAGAAGCTGCTATAAATAGCAGGTTGGCGCAAGGCATCGACAGGTACAGGTCAAGCAGCTGATAAAGATCCCATGGCACAAATTTCAAGTTGAACGGAGTTGCAAAAGATGGAAAATCAAGCACTTACTATTTTTAGCAGGCTTGGGCAGAGAAATTAGGGTTTCCTAAATTCAAGGGCAGAGCACAAAAGCCAGGCAGAAGCGACGTTCAGTCACAATCAACGCCCTTCAAGCAATCAACACGCAAAATTTGAAGACATTCTGGGCAATTGCTATTCTTAGTTGCTAAAAATAGCAGGTGCACGCAGATATCAGGGCCCGACAGCTCAACCACATCTCGAGATTCGAAACAAAGCAAAGTCTAGCCTTTTTGGAGCTTGGAATTAGCTTGAAGTGCAAAATTGAAAAACTTTCTAAAAATAACAAATTAGGGTTAGCATGATCGAGTCACCCTAAATTAGGCAAGGAGCATAAAATTCACTGAAATTGATAAATTTTCAAGCCCAGCCGGTGAAGAACGCCTTTGAAAGCAGAAGATTTGTGGAAATTCTCTAAGCACTTGAAATTTGAAGTTCACAGGCCAAATCCGCCTTGAGAGGCTGAAAATGGGTAAAATCCTTCTAAGTGTTGATAAATTAAAAGCTCCCATGGTGAAATGCGCCCTTGAACTTGAAGCTGGTTTAAAAATGGTCAAAGTGTTACAAAATGGAAGTAGACCCCTCCAAGTGTGCCCTTGAGGTTAGAGTTGACAAATTAAAAGCATGAGGGGCTAAATGCGCCCAACTCAAGGTAAAGAAGACTCCAAAAAATTTCTAAGGCAGTAAAATTTGAAGGAGGACCCTCCAAATATGCCCCTGAAGAAGAAGATGAGGGTGAAAATATTCTAAGTCTGGGCAACTAGAAGTTCCACCTCTTAAATGCGCCCTACCTTGAAGAGGATGATGAAAATTTTTCTAAGGCACACAAACTTGAAGCTCCCTGCCTCATTTGCGCCTTGACTCATAAGTGGACTCTTGAAATTTTCTAAGTATAAGAAGTGAAAGCACACCCTTTGAAATGCGCCCACCAAGTTGAAAGGAGAACTTAAAAAAATTCTAAGTCTTTAAATTGAAACCTTGAAGGAGGTATAATGATTTGCGCCCAAGGTAGAAAATTGGAAGCTCCAAGGGCTAAATGCGCCCAAGCTTGAAGAATAAATTTGACTAAGGCACCAAGATTAAAAGCTCAACATACCATTTGCGCCCCCCCTTTTTAACTTGGAGAATGAAGTCACAAAATGTTTCTAAGGCATGCAAACTAGAAGTCCACCACCTCATTTGCGCCTAGACAAGAAGAGGGAGATGGCTAGAAAGTTTCCAAGTATAAGAGACTGAAAGCTTGCTACCCTGGATGCGCCTGACTTATGTGAGTTAGTGAAAACTTTTCTAAGTGCTTTAGAATTAAAGCCCACAGGTCAAAGTGTGCCCCACTTGAAGAATGAAATAGCGAAGTCAAATTGAAAGTTCCAGCTATGATTTGCGCCTCCAAAATATTCTAAAATTGAAAGTTGGACCCACTTTATGCGCCTAAGGAGTGGGAGATGAAATGGTAAATATTATCAAGGCGTTGGTGTTTGTTCACCTCAGCATACAATATGCGCTCAAGGTTAGGTGAATGAAGAGTAGAATTTGGCTAAGGCGTGGAAATTAAAACCTCAGGTAGTGATGTGCGCCTAAGATATAAAGTGAAAGCACACCATGCTATTTGCGCCTTAAGTTCTAGAGGAGGTTGAAATCTTCTAAGGCATAGAAATTCGAAGTTGCCTCTCCCATATGCGCCCTAAAAGTGAAATGGAGTTTGAAATTTTTCTGAGTCACGAAAATTGGAAGCAAGAGGCTTCATTTGCGCCCAGCTTTAAAGTATATTCTAAGTCATTTAAAAGTGGAAGCTCCCCCATCAGAATGCGCCCCTGAAAAGGTAACTTCAAAATTTCTAAGGCAAATTCATCTAGAGCGCATAAAGGAGAGATGCTTGGTGCGGACTTAAGATGACTAGCATAAAGACAAAATAGGCATGAAGACAAATAAAAGTCGGCCAAGGCTAAGTTAAGACAAATAATGAATACGCCTAGACTTGGTGGAAAATGATGGAAATTATTCTAAGTCGTGAAAACTCAAACTTCAACCTGTCAAATGCGCCTTGGACACTTGAATAATTTTCCAAATATATGAAACTTTAAGGAGAACCTAGCATATGCGCCTTAGTATGGAAGACTTGTGGAATGCGCCCAGGGATGTTGAAACATTCTAAGTGTTTGAAACTCATGGCTCCACCCTCTATATGGCCTTGAAGGAGGAAGATTAAAATGCGCCTTAAGGAGATGAGATTTGGAAATTTTCTAAGTAAGAAACTAAAAGTATAAGCTATCAAATGCGCCTTAACTAGTTGGATGTTGAAAAAAAACGGCAAAGGCATGTAATTTTCAAAGTCAAGCACTTCATATGCGCCTTACCACTGAGGTTGAGTAAGAAAATTTTCTAGGAAAATAAAATTTGAAGTCCACAAGAACAATGGCGCCTTCAAGATCAAGGTTGAGAATATTTTACGTGTTGAAGGTTGGGATGAATGGCAAATTGAAAATTACGCCCAACTCAGAGGAATTGAATAAAACCTTGGATAAAATTATTTTCCTAAGTTGAGATTTTAAAGAAATTAAAAATGAACCCATTCGTTGTGCACCCATGAGTTCGACGCGTTCCGAAGGAAATTTTCTTCTGGGTATTGAAGATTATCGATGAGGAGTTGATTCTAAGGTCTTCTACACTTTGCCGAGGCCTTCAGGGTGAATATTTTTGATGGGCACCAAGTTGATGAATTTTCCTAAGGGAAAATTTAAAATTTTCTAAGGCAAGGAATAAAACATGTTTTCAAGGTAAAAAATGTCTTGGCGGGTGAATTTGAAGGTGATCGCCTAGATGATTTTTGATCAAATTCTTGATGAAAGGATTTTTCTCGAGCCTAAGTTAGATGAAATGTCAGAGTGAAGTGCGCCAAGCAGAATGCAAGATGAGTTGCAAATTTGGCTAAGGCATGAAGAATTTGAGCGTGAAGTTGGCTAGTGAAGACGATGAACCCTTGGAAATTAAAACATGAAAATCAGGTAAGTAAGTTGAGTTTATATTATGATGTGTTCTAATGCTCTTCTCCTTGCTTGTTTTGCAGGAAGAACGTCGAGGCCAGGCGGTGATGACTTAAGTGATGAAGCAAATACTCCAAGACGACATTTCAACCTCGAGTGAAGAAAAGTTGCAAAAAAATGGCTAAGTGTTGAGACTTAGCGACAAAGAAGGAGTGTTTTCAAAACCCAAGATGGAGAAAAGAGTGGAAGTTGGAGCAAGGTCGAAGAACAACGTCAAGAAGAAGATCAAGAGCAGTTGAACTCCAGATTCTACCAAATTTTACTATCTGAGACTCTTTTACCCTCCTCCAAGCGATCAACAGAATTGGCTGAACACGAACAACAGAACAGTGTGAACGTGTCTACAAATGGGAATCTTCTAGAAGATGGTGGCCATTAATGGCTCATTTATTACCCCACTCTCCTTTGTGGCGGTTTTTAGGGCGAATCTTGTTTAGGGCTGAAGTGGCAAAATCTGGGCCATCCAACCAATTGTAATCTGAGCTGTCCGTTGGACTTGGCCAGCTATAAAAGGGGGAGTTCCCCTTCATTTGTACATTCATGAGACAGTAGAAGTTAGAATAGAGAGACAAATTAGAAGTAGCTTAGTATAGATTGATAGAGTAGTTGAAGAAGGAAAGTTTTTCCTTAAAACTTTGTAAGAAATTGTTGTGAACACTCTCCCAATAAAAAGAATTTTCATTGATGATGAATTTAGTCTTTTGTTGTGAGTAGCTAGCAAGGTTTCTTCGTCCTTCTGATTCGAGTAGTGACTTAAAGTAGAATAAGTTTCATTTCATGCAAGCAGTAGATAGTAATTGTGGAATGTGGTCTTCAATTTGAACAAACTCCGTCTATCCATACCACTAGTGTGTTTGTTGATGGTGAATGCGCCTTGTGTGGTCAACTGGAATATCATGTACTTAACTTCGATTATGATTTGTATGTTTATATGCGTCCTTGTGATGGTATTTTCATGCTAAGTTGTGATTTGAACACCTTGAGCTACTCCATTGAAGATTGCACCGGTTCTGTGGAGGTTGTCCGAAGTGAGGCAAAGCAGAGCCTGGTTGAAGCTTGTGAGAATTGATCGCCATGTCCACGCCTTAGAGTAGATTAGAGCTCTCTAAACCCTGCATTTTAAATTCAATACTTTCAAGTTAGTTCAGGAAACAAGAACTTCATAGACAAATCTTTCGAGCATTTGAATTCCTTTCTCCGCTGCCGAACAATTCCGTAAGTCCCCTTGAAATACCAGCAAATCACATCGAGCCAACTGAGCCTATTCGCATTGAAAGAACCTTGGAGTTGAACGAACGAACTTTCTTGCAATCTTAGCGTGCGGAATACTTTGATCAAGAGAGAATAGGGTAGCCGTTGGCGACTTTATTCTGCGTTGGTGCGGTCACGAAAAACACATCAACAAAGACCACATAAATGGAGTGGCAGGAGTTGGGTTCCAAGACTACCTACCACATGTTGATAGGTAACAGGGCAACAAAAGGCTTGGATCAGATGGCTATACTTAGAAGAGCATTGTTATAATACTACCCATCACATGTCGATAGGCATTTCACAATTCAAGGCCTTGTATGGGTATGATGCTATGTCTTTTGTAGACTTAGCATTTGATAATAGTAGAGCTCCCAAGGTGAGAGAGTTAATGCAAGATAGCCAGGATATCCTTAAGTCACTTAAGGAAAATTTGCTTCGTGCTCAAAATCAGTAGAAGACATATGCAGACAAGCACAGGATCGAGAGAATTTTTGAGGTTGGTGATTTATTTTTCTTGTGTCTACAGCCTTATAGACAATCTACATTGAAAAGGAGTGGTGCAAAAAAGTTGAAGCCTTGGTTCTATGGCCCCTACAGGATTGTGAGGAGAGTTGGGGAGGTGGCGTATGAGCTAGAGTTGCCTGAAGCTTGCAAAATTCATAATGTATTTCATGTATCTTGCCTCAAAAGGGCGATGGGCAGCACACTACCCCATCTCCAAAGCTTCCACCATTAGATGAGGAGGGCAAATTGATTTTGGTGCTTGATGCTATCTTGGATGTGAGGGAGTGTAGATTAAGAAGCAGGGTGATTAAGGAGTATTTGATTAGATGGAGAGATTTGCCTCTTGAGGATGCTACATGGGAAGGAGAACACATACTGTAGCATCCAGGTTTGCAATTGCTTGAGGGCAAGCAATGTTGGGAAGGGAGGACAATAATGTCCTCTGTTTTTTGAGTGATCACCCAATGAAGTCTAATTTAATTAATTAAATATTAAATCATCCTAAGTAACATTTTGGACATTTATATTTAATTAAATATTTATTATTAAACTAACTTTATTAAATGAATTGTGAAAATATTAAATAAAGTCACTTTAGAAACGCAAAATATATAAGAAGAAATTAAAATGTGGTGAAGTATAAAAGGTGGTGGAAAAGGAGATTATTATTATTCTTTTTGGAAATTTTTACCGGGAGAAATTGGAGAGCTTAGTTTATAGGTTCTAGGAAGCTTGAGGATGGAAACCCTTGAGTTTCAGGGTGGAGTGGATGAAAACCCAACTTCATTGGATGACAGATTCACTTAGTATTCACATTATGCTTCGATGATCAATTGAATGATTGTGGGAAATTTGTGAAGTCTTTAAAAAGAAAAATTTCAGGATATTTGAGGTTTGAGGAATTTATCAGAGTTTTGGTGTGGTTTCAGAGTTACTAGATTTTCATAAGTTTTTTAGTTATAAGGAATGCAAATGTAGTTGCCATGGCTGGAATAAGACATTTCAGATCTGGAAGTGCATAGTGGAGGAATACTGGACAAATTTATATCTTTTCTTGACTGCTAAACATCAGTCGGCTCATCTTGATACATTCGCCACCCTTATACACTTGATAAATATATTAAATTTTGCAGCAGCAATGGGTTTTTTATTGTAAATGGATTGATGGTCGCTAGGTATTCATTCACCAAACTTTTCATTAATGCTGGGCACAATTTCCTATGTAAATCATTGACTTTAATGTTAGTGGAATTTTCCCTAGTCGCCAATAGTTATCATTAAATTTTGACATTGATTGGTGAAGTAAAGGAGTGAGTTAATTGAAAGGGTTGGGGTATATAGTAGGTGCCAATGAATATGGTGATACAGATTTGTGAAGGGCTGATATCTCATGAGTAGGTGGAGAATGGGGTGTACTAAAAGAGACACTAGCATCTTATGGAAAGGAGCCGTAGTCTAAAAGCCATGTTAGATATCTTTGCCGCTGCCAATTTTCTAAGCGCTGCCCTTCATAAATGTCTAGCTGCTGAACATATAGTTATCATCTGCCTTCACTATAGATGTTTATCCTTTGCTGAAGCAAGTTACAGATTGGCAAGTTACAGGTCAGCAATAAAATATTTCTGAATTTTTAAATTGCAAAACAATATAAGAGTCTGTAACAAGAGAGCTGTAGTAGCCTTACTGTTTTGAAAGAATTTCACTCTAATTGGATTGATTATGATAATTGCATAATGTTGCTATGAGTATTTTATGAATCATTATTTGAAGCTATTCACAATTCCAAAAAAGAGGGGAAGAGTGGTGTAATAACCACCCTCAATTTTTTTTTTGCAAAACTACATTAGCCTCAAAGTAAATGAAAGCATAACAACTTGCCTTCCACTTTCTGATTACCTATATCCCAGATTGGCCAAGGTAAGAGCATACGGTGTCAGGATTACAATTATAGTTGAAATGAAGCAGCTGAAAGTAATCCACTTATTCAATGGGGGTTAGCTTAGCACTTCTACTTTTCAGTGGGAAAGCTCATACAATATTGGAAATGTAAAGCCAACTTTGCCACTTTTTAGTGGTGTGTGGATACAACAAGAAATAACAATTCTCCCACTTTTCAGCGGTGAGTGAATACAATAAGCAAGAGCAACTTGTTGGTGTTTCAATTCGCACCCCTGGAAAGCGGATTAGAAATGGATAGCTTAGCATAGATTAGCTGCTCTTCAAATTAGGAGGGGAAGCTCTCCCTCTTTGCTGATGATGCTTAAAAAAAGTAAACTAAACTATTGCCAATCTTTTTGTTCTCAGCTAAGAGCACAAGGTTATAAAACTCTTTGTGTCGTAGCTGAGGTTTTCTCTTTTAGAACTTCAACTACAACTAGGCCTACTCTAACGACACTTCTAGCTACTCAAGTAAACTGAGAGCTTGGGTATTAGAAGTAAACAAGGAATGATTTGATAACACAAATTCTTAAACAAACTCACTTCCAATGCACACCTGAAGACTCACTGTACTTTTAGATGCAAGCTGAAATAAAGATTATAAAAGTAGAACACATAAAACAAAATCTGAGATAGTAGATCAAAGCAGCAAAGCAGGCATAAGATTTCCTTTCTCAAATTTCTAACAACGATTACACTTCTGGGACAAGAAGTTTGTAGCAATAACAGGCTTACAATTTAGCGATCAAACTAGAATACACTTGACACAAATTACACATAAATAGAACAATAACTTGCAGCAAAAGGCAGACATGCAAGCTTGCTCTTACACTAAGTGAACAAACATTGAATAACAACTTGTAGGGAAAAGCAGGCTCAGCAATTTTCTATCACAATAATGGTTAAAAAGAAATGGGCAAGGCTGCCCTTATTTATACACAAGTGAAGAGTAGGGAACCCTAAACTCTCCTTGCTTTTACAACAAGACTTGCCAACTTGAAAGCTTTATTTCTCTCTCACAAAGAATAGATAAGTATGAGACAAGAATAGGAAGAAAACTCAGAAAAGGTATTGAGTTAACTGCTGGTTTAAATCTATCTTTAGAAATCTTCGCTGCTCCAAAAAGGTGCTGATTTTTCTTCAAAAAGCAGATTGTTGGAAAAAGTTGAGATATGGGTTTGGTAGACAATCACGTTCTGAAGAGACCCAGTTTGTTAGATTTTGAAAAAGTTGAAGGCTTCTCGAAAAACCGCCGAAAAAGCAGATTTTTGGAAATTTAAAATTTTCCAATCTTCAAGAGGAACAAAAAGTAGATGGACCTAGATTGATGAAAATTGGAAAAGCTGACCACTATTTCTGAAATGCGATACCCTAGAAGATTGGATCATGTAAAAGCATGCCTCTGTGCATCCCAATCTTGAATCTATGAAGAAAACTGAAAAAGCACCTCGTTTGAGCCTCTAAATCTTGAAAAGTAGAAAATGATATCTTTATTCCTCTGAAGGTCAACCTGCAAAATGTGAAGAATGAATGCCAAATCCTTCTTAAATAGGGTTCAAGGACGAAAAAGCGCTTTATTCTCCAAGCTTTAAAACTTTGAAGCCAATCCAGAAGCAGGAACGTCGAATGTGGACATCGTTTTGAATGAAAATTGAAGAGTTTCCAAGGCATTGATTCTTGGGCACCCCTGGCTAGCTGGAGCGCTTTTCCTCTCCAAAGTTAGAATATTTTTTAGGATTTTCAAGCTTTCCTTGTTTTTTGACCTTAGTTTGTTTCTAGATGTTTGACAGATTCGTTGGATAGCTTGAAGAATTCTAAGAAGGATCTTTTGGAGGCTATACACCCAAAAAAGTGGTTTTGAGGGCTCAAAAGCTTGAGCGCCCCTAGCTAGCAAAGGCGCCCAAGCATCCCAAACTTAGCCATTTTTAGATGTTTTTCAATTTCTCAAATTTGCCTCCCATGCTTTGTCCTCCATTTGATTTGAAACTGTTGGAAATTGATGAATTTGATGGTTTAGCTGAGATATCCATTGGAAAGTTTGAAGAATTCTGAGAAGAATGATCATTTTTGCAAACCCTAGAAACTGAATTAGGCCTCCCAAAATCCTCGGCATCCCTAGCTAGTTGGGGCGCCCATGATCACCAGACTTAGAATATTTTGAAGGTTTTTTATGATTTTCATTTTTCTTCTCTGACAAAACATCTTTGTTCGATCCAAGATTCTGGTTGTTTGACTAATCCAATGACTCGACTAATAGATTCACTACGAAGCTAGAAGAATTCTGAGAAAGATGTCTTGGAGGCACAAACCCTAACTCCAGCTTCTGATTGCCTTAAATGCTGGGCACCCCTGGCTACTTGGGGCACCTTTATTCTCTAGAGTTAGTTTTTATTTGAGTTCAACTTTCTCTTTGCGTTCACTGCTCCGCGCTTGCCGTTAATGCATTCACCTTATGTCGAAGACTGAAAAATATGCTAAGGCAAAGAAAGCTAGGCGCCTTGACTGGATAGGGGCATCTAAACTTCCTAGACTTAGTTTATTTTTGCAACTTTCAAGATTTTTTCAGATTCCCCTCTTCTTCGTTTCTTGAGCATCTTTTGTCGTTTCTTGATCTGTGCAATGTTTTAGACCTTGAATCTGACACCTGACAGTTGACCATCCTCCATTGATGTCCTCAGAGCTCTTGTTTTAGCTTTTGAAAAAGCAGAATAGACCCACCAGAGAAAAACTTATCTTTTGATGATTCTGATTAGACTAGCTGGATTAGGAAGTATTTTCAATCAATCAAAATCAATTTGAGCCATGGAAATAGAAATTCTATTTTTAGAAAATTTTGCCAATATCCATTTGAGAAGAAACCCATAAAACCTCATCAAAAGTCTATTTTTAGAAACTTTCTAAAAATAGAAATTTTCCTAAAAAGTAGGGCCGAAAAACTGAGATTTGGGTTTTCCAGACAATTTTATTTTGAAGAGACCCAGATTATCAGATTTTGAAAATTCTTAGTTTTATACTAACATGCATGACATGCAAATTTCCATTTTTTACAAAATGCCTTAATGGAGCAAAAATTTTAAATTTTGGGTACAACATTTCACTTTGTCTTGGGACCATGTTGGATACTTATGGCATAGGAGAACCAGGAATCTCTGGACTTTTAAGCATAGACCAGTGTCTTATCAGTTGGACATCAGAGTCAGGATCATTTCCTAATCACCTATAAGTTGGAACTCTCCTAAAAATCACCTAAAACAAGATCGCCTAATCACCTAGAACACGACAAAACTTCACGAAAAGAGGAAAACATCACGACATAACAAACACATTATGGAAAGGGGAAACACATCACGAAAACAAAAAGGAAATTACTCCATCTCCAAAGGAATGAAGTGCTTCAGATATTGCCCCCCTGTATGGTAGCGGGAAGAGCCTTCCAACGATGCTGTTTTTGCCTGAAAGGCTTTACTTCTCTTCTAATGGGTATCGTAGGAGACAATTCCTCTGGGATGAAGATTCTCAGCTCTTCATACATCCTGGCAAAAATTAGAATTTGGCGCAAAGAGGGAAGCAGATACCACTGAGGCATTAGTTTTGTTGTCGTCCATCCTTGGGATGTCTCTGATGTTAAACGCTTCAAACCAGTCAATCGCGTTCCAAACTCAGTTTCTATAATGCCGTAGGTGATCCTTTCTAACCTGGAAATATCCTTTGATTGGCTCGTTGATCAGCTCTACACCCCCTTTAACACATAGGATTTTGATTCCCATGTCTTCGGCATTTTTGAGGCCTCACAAAAGTGCCTCTTTTTCAGCTTCAGTGAATTCTGATTTGCAGGCAATATGCAAATGGGTACAACTGTCCTTTAGGGGAGATGATCATTTCTCCTACTCTTGAACCTGTAGTTGAACAACCCCCATCGAATTGCATTGTCCATAACTCTGTATCCTCTGTTAGTCTCTTTTTAGTACAATCAAGGTTTTGATCTTTAGTATCTATCTCTGACAACGTCACTGTTGTACCCCAAATTAAAATTTTTGCTACACTTAGGCATTTTGAAAAAATGGTCAAAAGTCTTGTTAAAAATTGTTAAAAAAGGTCGGAAAATGGATTTTGCATGTCATGCATGAGGCTCAAAAACTCAAAATTTTCAAAATCTGAGGATTTGGGTCTGCTGAGAGCGACCTTGTCTACAAAACCCAGATCTCAATTTTTTGGCCCTAAATTTTAGGAAGTTTTCTAAAAATAGAAAGTTTATGAAAATAGACATTTTCTGGGTTTTTTTGGGTTTCTTCTTAAATGGATGTTGACAAAATTTTCTAAAAATAGAATGTCTAACTCTAGGTGTTCAAATTGATTTTGATTGGCTTAAAATACTTCCTCATTAGGCTGGTCCAGTTAGAATCATCAAAAGATCAGTTTTTCCCTCGTGGGTCTATTATGCTTTTTCAAAAGCCAAATCAGGAGCTCCAAGTCATCAATGGAGGTTGCTCAACTACTAGGAGTCAGATTCAAAGTCTTAGGCACTACATAGATCGAGAAACGATAGATGTTCGAGGAATGAGGAACGAAGGAAGGAAGTCAGAGAATCTTGAAAATAGTAAAAATTTGGCTAAGGTTGGAGATGCTAGGTGCCCTTGCCCAATCAAGGCGCCTAGCCATTCATGCCTTAGTCATTTTTCAAAATTCGGCAATTGAAACATGGAACGAAGGATGAAGAACGAAGGAAAATTGAAAATTTCAAATAAAAAAACTAACACTAGAGAGTAAAGGCGCCCCTGCTAGCCAAGGGCGCCCAACCTTTCAAGGTGCCAAATGCTGTTATTAGGGTTTCATCATTCCAAGACAACTTGCTCAGAATTCCTCTAGCTCCGCAGTGAATCTATCAACAAATCAATCGGATCAATCAGTTAGCTGGAATTGTGGATTGAACAGAGGAGTTTCATGGAGGAGCAAAGTAGAAATTGTGAAAACATAAAAAATAAAAATCTATCCCTAGGAACTTTAGGCACCCTAGGAAGCCAGGGGCGCCTAGGGTTTTGGGGGGTCAAATTCAATTGTTAGAATTTGCAAGTATGCTTAGCTTCTTTAGAATTTCACAAGCTTTCTAGTGGATATCTCTTCCAAATCATTTGATTCGCCAGTTGCAAGCAAATTCAGATCGAATGAAGGATAGATCATGAGGAACATAAATGGACAAATTTGAAGGTTGAAAAACTTCCAAAAAATGACTGTTTGGAAAGCTTGGGCGTCCTAGGTAGCCAGGGGTGCCAAGGATTTAAGTGCCTGAAAGTTGAAATTAGGGTTTGCAGTCTTCATAACTTTCCTTCCGAATCCAACAGGCTCTCCAACGAATTCAACGAAGAAATTAGAAGATTTGCTGGTCATCAAATATTGTTGATTGAACAGGCAGAGAGAAGTCAAAAGAAAGATAAAATCTCAGAAAAAACTAACTTTGGAGGAGTTGGGCGCCCCAGCTAGCCAGGGGCGCCCAAGCTTTTGACCCCTCAAATTCAGTTTTTCAGGTGATGTAGTGTCTAGAAGATCTTCCTTAGAATTCTCCGAGCTATCCAATGAATTTGTCAGCTAGTTCATCTGGCCATTCAAGCATTTGGAAACGCAAAATCAACAGAGAATCCATCTAAAGGTAAGAAAACACAAAAATTGAAGAACATCAAAAAAATGGCCAACACTGGGAGCCATGGGCTCCCCAGCTAGGTAGGGGCGCCCATGATTTTGGGGGTCCAAATGATGTTTTTATCAAATGTTGCCTCTAGGACAATCATTTCAGATTCGATCAGGCTCCGCAACAAGATAATCAACTAGTTCACAGGATTCATTGAGCGCCCAGAATTGAGGATCAATTTGAGGTCAAAATCAATCAAAAAGTTGAAAATTTCAAGAAAATGGCTAAGTCTGCCAAGAAGGGCATCCAAGTTTTCATGCCTTTGAGAAATTTCCAAATTTTCATCATTCAATTCTCAAACAGCGTCCACATTCGATGAACCTGCCCAAGATTGGCTTCAAAGATTTAAAGCTGGAGAATAAAGCATTTTATTTATCCTCAAAACCTATTTAAGATGCCTTTGGCATTCATTATTCACAATTTTTTGTTGGTGGCGTCCAAGGCAAGAGAGGAGGAAACAAAGAATTTTCTTCATTTCAAGATTTGAAGGCTAAAACTTGGTGATTTTTCAGAGTTCTTCATATTTTGTAGATCAGCTCACATAGAGGCTTGCTTTTTCATGCTTCAAATTTCCAGGGCATCAATTTTTAGAAGGGGATCATCTTTTTCAATTTCCAACAATCTGGGTTAGCTTGGTTTTTGATTCTCAACAACTTTGGAAAATTTTCAACTTTCAAGAACTTGCTTTTTTCACACATGTCCAAGAAATCTTCAGTATTTTCAAAAACTAATTAACTGGGTCTCTCTGAAACGTGATTCTGCACAAAACCTAGCTCTCGGCTTTTTTTTTAAGAAAATTCTAAAAGTTTTAGTGTTTCTGCTTTTTCAATCAGCCATCACTATTTTCCAAAACGGACGATCTGGGTCTTTCCAAAACAAAATTCTCTACAAAACCCAAGTCCCAGTTTCTTTTTCGAGAAAACTGCTTTTTCAGGAGAAATCAACCTTCAATTTTTAGCTTTTGTGCAGAACTTGTTCGAGCATAGTTGAGTTTACAGTCAAAATTCGAGTTTTTCAGGATGCAGTATTCTTCCATGGAATTCAAAACCAAGCAGCAGATGGGTGGGTGGTTTGCAGCCTCAGGCCGGACATTGTTGAGAAGTTCTTTTCAATACCACCATGGACAACAAAATTATCTCAGTTGAAGGACTTGAAAAGATGTGGTATGAGTAGAAGGACAAGTATTGGAAAAGAGTTGTACAATATTCTTCCATTGAAAAATCGGGAGAAGTGTCAGAAGTATAAAAGCTGCAGAAGAAACGGAGGAATTTCGGAAGATGGTCACACACAGGGTAAAAAAAGATATGTTGAAGCAAGATGATATATTTATAAAAGGTCATCACTCCAATTGTAGGGTTGTTGAAAATAGCAAGATTTGATAAAGCAGTTGAAGATGTCAAAGATTTTCCAAGTTTGATTGCAAATGGCGAGGAATTCCTAGAAAAGCGGAATATGGCTTTAGATGGTATCAACGCTTCTAATAGAGAGGCAGTTTCCAACTTTTTGGTGGATGTGGTTGAGATTTAAAGCAGCAGTGAACTTGAAGCTTTCTCCAAGCTTTCTTTCTATTCTTGTCTCATCCTTATCCATTCTTTGTGAAAGAGAAAGAATCAAGATGTAATAGTTGGCACTTTCCCTATTTTTTTTTTTGCTTTCATAGGTTGTTAGATAGTTATCTTGTTTTAGTTTTAGAAATAAAGTTTGCATGTTGGGAAGTCTTGGTTGTAAAAGCAAGGAGATTTTAGGGTTCCCCACTTTGCTTGTGTATAAATAAGGGCAGCCTTGCCCATTTTTCTTCAACGGTTATTGTGACAACAAATTGCTAAGCCTATTTTTCCTACAAGTTGTTGTTTGGTGTCAGTTCACTTTGTGTAAGAGCAAGCTTGCATGCCTGCCTATTAGCTGCAAGTTATTGTGTTGGCGTTTAAATTCGCACCTCTGGAATGCGTATTTGAAACGGACAGCTATGCACAGTAAAATTGCTCTTCAAATTAGGAGGGGAAGCTCCCTCTTGCTGATGGTGTTGAAAGAAAGTAAACTAAGAACTAAGTTGCCTATCTTTTTGATCAGCTTAGAGCACAAGGTTTATTAAACACAAACGCCGCAGCTAAGATTTTCTGATTTAAGAACTTCAACTACGACTAACTTAAACTAAAGACGTTTCTAACTTCTCAAGTAATATGCAGAGCAAGAGAAACTAGAAATGAACAAGGTGGATTCTCTGACAAAATACTTCAATAAACTCTTTCTCAACAAACATCTACACACTTCAATGTAAGCTGAAATCAAGATCATAAAAGTAGAACACAAATAATGGAAATCTGAGATGTTATATCAAGGCAAAGGAGGCTCATGATTTTATTACTCAAATTTCTAGAACAAAACTCACTTCTAACATGCTTGGAACAAGAAATTGCAGCTAAAGAGGCTTGCAATCTTGTTCTTACACAATAGAAACAACAATCACAATAACTCCTTTTTGGCTAAAAGAGACTCAACAGTTTTCTATCACAAAACAATTGAACAACACTTGAATAACAAATAGAAGGCACAATAGGCTTAGCGTTTTGTTATCACTAGCATGGTTCAAACACAAAGTGAACTGACACTGAATAACAGCTTGCTGGCTAAAAGAGACTCGGCAATTTGCTATCACAATAACTGTTAAAGAAAACTAATGAGCAAAGGCTCTTATTTATAGGCAAGCAGAGGAGTAGTGAACCCTAAAATCTCCTTGCTTTCACAATCTAGGGCTTGCTTAGCAAGCAAGCTTTATTTCTAAATCTAGAAAGAAGATAACATCTAACACCTAAGAAAGCAGAAAAAGCAGGAAACGCCAACTATTACGTTTATCTTCTTTCTCTTCTCGAAGAATGGATAAGAATTATTCCAAGAATAGAAAGAAAGCGGAAAGAAAGCTTCTAAAAAAAAGCTGCTTTAAATCTCTATGACATTCGCTAAAAAGCAGGAAACTGTGTCCTGGTTCGGTGCATCTATGCCATCAATAACAAAACACCGCTTTTCCAAAATATCTTCACCATCTGCAACTGACCTAAGGAAATCTTCGACCTCATTGGCTGCCTTTTCAAACTTTGCTGATATCATGGAAGTATGACTTGGCAGAGTCTTATGTTTTTCTTTCATTCACTTTAGTACAATCTTCTTGTTGTATTTTTCCTTATGCATCTCCCATATCCTCTCACATTCGCCCTTTTGAGATAGTGACACTTTTAGGCCAAGGGGAAATTTGAAAAACACTTCTTGATCATATCAGGCTTCGAACTGCAAATCAACCTGCCATCAACTGACTGAATCTCCCTTGTAGCCGGGTTGTAATGCTTGATGCAAGCGATTACGAACTCAAGACTTTGAACTGATATAGGAATAGACGCTGCTGCGGGGAGTCTAGAGTGTCCCAGGTTTCTGATTGAAGTGTTGCTTGCGCTCTCCAAAGCGTGTAGATCAAACACTGGCTTGATGTGATGCAAATCTGTCTTAGCTGTTTTGATGTAATCATGATAGAGAGCTTATTCAATTTTGAAAACATTGGGAGTGTATTCCATTTCGGAAACTTTGAAGAATGACTGTAAACTCGCCTAGGTTCAGACAAGTTTTGAGCAACTTACTATTTTTAGAATGCTGATTTTTCTTGCTCGAATAGAGAATTTTTTTGAAAATTTTCTGAGATATGGGTTTTACTCAGAATTTCGTTGCCAGACAACCTAGATTGTCCGTTTTCGAAAATTTTGAATTTATACTGAAAAAGCAGCAAACCCTAATTTTTTCAATTTTTCACGAAAAAGCTGGCACCTGGGTTTTGTTCAGAATATGATTAGAAATGGACCTAGATGATTAGATTTGCAAAACCCTGATGACTGATTGAAAAAGCAGCCAACCCTAGGATTTGAAATTTAAAAAAAAAAAAAGCTGTGATATGGGTTTTCTTCAGAAGACTGATTTGAAAGGACCCAGATGATTGAAAACTGAATGCACTGAGGATTTCATTGACATGCAAATAAAAAGTAGCTGCTGCAACTTGATGAAGTTCTTGAAATTTTCTTCAGAAGAATGAGGTGACAAGACCCAGATGGCTGAAAATTTGAAAACCTTGGCCGTCTCCTTGAAAAATTTGATCTTCTGGATGAAAAAGCATGAAAAAGCAAGGGTTTATGTTGCTGATCTGAGAAATTTGATGAATAACCAGCAAACTAAGCTCTTCAATCTTGAAAAATTTCTTCAAACTTGCTGCTCCAATTTTCTCCTCTGAATGCTACCTGCAAAAATAATGAAAATTACATGAAAGAGAGGTGTTAAATAGACTTAGGGTTTTGAAATAGGTTTGCTTTCTTTTGCTTTTATTTTCAAAACCCTAAACATCCTTGATCATTGAACTTGGATGCCTTCTTCCTCTTTGCAATTTTGAAAATTTTGAAAATCTTGAAAATTCTACTAAGGCATGAGAAGTTGGGCGCCCTTCTTGGCTAGGGGCGCCCACTTCAAGCAGTGTAGTCATTTTTTTGATATTTTCATCTTCTCACGACTTTGACCCCCTACTTCGCCTTCAATTTCCGGCTTGTAGAATAATCTGATGAGCAAGCTGCAGGATTCATTGCGGAGCCTGATTGATTCTTAGAAGAATGTTCTGGAAGCGTCTCTGGCTAAAAACTTCATTTCGACCTTCGAATTCATGGGAGCCTTTTCCTTCCAGGGGCGCCCATTTTGTCCAGAGTTAGCCATTTTTATGATCTTCAATTTCTTCATTAACTCCTCTTCTACAGATGATCTCGTCAAATCTGGTGATCCAGGCATCGGATTGACTGCCGGTTATGCTTGTTGTGAAGCTGAGAAAATATTAGGAGGGGTCTTTTGGGAGAAGCTTCGCCAAACAGTTGAATTTAGACCTTCAAAAGCTTGGGCGCCCTTGGCAAGCTGGGGGCGCCCAAACTCACCAGAGTTAGAATATTTTTCATTTTTCCTGTTTGCTTCTGAATTTTGATTCGTAGCTCTTGTCAAACCCTTTGTT
Organism: Sequoia sempervirens; assembly: GCA_007258455.2. Taxonomy (NCBI): domain Eukaryota; kingdom Viridiplantae; phylum Streptophyta; class Pinopsida; order Cupressales; family Cupressaceae; genus Sequoia; species Sequoia sempervirens. The sequence continues at coordinate 103,551 of VDFB02340068.1, read as the reverse complement.
TAGCTTCTCGTATCTGGGGACTGCAACCTCTGATCAATGCGCTGAGTATCTCGGTGGAAAGCCGGATCAATTGTGAAGAAATCACGTTAGAGCCTCATCTATGAATTCATCTGTTTTACCACTTGAAATCTTGGGCGCCTCTTCTCACCTGGGGCGCCTAAACCTTTCAGACTTAGCCATTTTTATCTGACCTTCATCTTCAAGTTTGAAACCTTCATTTTGTATGCCCCTCTTTGATTTGAATTTGCTGGAGATTGGACAGTCGGATGCGTTGACGAAGACAGGCATTGCGAAGCTGGTTGAATATTGAAAAGATTGAGCATATTCTCAAACCCTAACTGCTGAGTTAGGTGCTTCAAAAAGCTGGGCGTCCCTCTTCACCAGGGGCGCCCAAAGTTCCTACACTTAGTCAATTTTTGATAATTTTCATGTTCTTCATTCTGACTTCTGTGTGAATACTCTCTGTTTGGCCTCGAATCCCGGATGATTGCACCGTTGGATTCGTTGCGGAGTTGGGGAAGAATTGAGCAACTTTGGTTGGAGGCGTAAACCCTAATTTCAACTTTTAGTGCCCTAAAAAAATGGGCGCCTATTCTCACCTGGGGCGCCCAAGTCAACCAGTGTTAGAAAATTTTCACATTTTTACACTTTCTTCTTCGTTCTTCGTGCTTGCTCATCATCTCGCCTTCTGTTGAATGCTTTGAGTATTGAATCTGACGCCTGGCAGCCGAATGACCTCTATTAATGACCTCAGAGCTCCTATTATGCTTATGAAAAAGCAGAATAGACCCAGTAGGGCAAAATTGATTATTTTGAGATTTTGACTGCACTAGCTTGATATGGAAGTATTTTGAGCCAATCAAAATCAGTTTGAACCTTATCGGACCAACTTTCTATTTTTAGAAAGTTTTGCTAGTATCCGTTTCCAAAGAAACCCAGAAAAACCCAGAAAAAAGTTACTATTTTTAGAATATTTCTAAAAATAGCAGCTTTCCTAAAAATTAGGGATGAAAAACTGAGATCTGGGTTTTGTAGATTAAGCTGCTTTGAGCAGACTTAGATCGTCAGATTTTGAAAATTTTACGTTTTAACCCCTCATGCAAGACATGCACACCCAAATTTTGACCTTTTTGACTGATTTAACAAGACTTTTACTCATTTCTTCAAAATGTCAAGTGTAACAAAATTTTTAATTTTGGGGTACAACATATTGTTTAGTTCATGTGTTTTGTGTCAATATATTCTGGTTGATCACTAAACTATAAGCCTATTATTGCTAGAATCCTGCTGTCGTAGAAGTGTAATCTTTGTTATTTGAAATTTGAGAAAAGGAAATCTTATGCCTGCTTTGCTGCTTTGATCTACTCTCTTAGGTTTCCGTTTTATGTGTTATGCTTATATGATCTTTATTTCAGCTTGCATTGAAAGTACAATAGATGTGTGCTGGAAGAAAGTTTGTTTAAGTATTTATGTCAAAGAATCAATTCCTTGTTTACTTTTAACTCTCAAGCTTTGAGTTTACTTGAGTTGTTAAAAGCGTCATTAGAGTAGGCTTAGTCCTAGTTGATATTCAAAAAGTCAAAATCTCAACTATGGCGCTAGAGTTTTATAACCTTGTGCTCTTAGTTGAACAAAAAGATTGGTAAATTAGTTTAGTTTACTTTCTTTAAGCAACATCAGCAAAGAGGGAGCTTCCCCTCCTAATTCGAAGAGCAGTTTATCTGTGCATAGTTGTTCGTTTCTAATTCACATACTAGAGGTGCGAATTGAAATGCCAACAGCCACATAATTACTAGGACCCATTTCTTGATATAGAATTTGGGCTGGGGGGTCTAGGGATTTACCACTATGAATCGGGATTTGGGCTTAGGTTCTATCTTGATTTTTCCCTGCTTTACAGGAATGGTCGTGGACGACAAATCTAATTGTATCTCACCACCAAGATCTCTGTAGAAGCTCCGACTCAACAACATCTTGTAGCTAGTTGGAATGTCAGCCACTAGGATAGCCATCATTATCTTTTTCTTCGGACAAGTCACCAACCTTACTTGAGCGTCCTCTAATTGTTCGACCAACGACACTGACTTTGACTTAAGTGAATAACACTTGTCCTATGTCTTAGTGCACGGAAGTCCCAATGCATTCATCACTTGTAGAGGCATAACGTTGTTTGAGGTTCTTGAATCTATGATGCAGTTGCTCAATTTGAATCCCCCTATACAAAGATATATAGAAAGGTTTAGGTTTTTCTTCCATTGGAACAGATGACTTGAGCAATGTAGGCTGAATTGAAGCCTATTTCTTTACATATTGTATTATTTTGTCCAGTTGTTGAGGATGATCACGAAGATACTCCAACTGTGAAATCTTAACCTTGGTCTTCATCATGGAGTTTACAATGTCAAAATTAACTAGAGACGGGTCTTGAGCAACCACTTCTTTAACTTGTTCTTTAGTTCTCCGCCTCTCTTCTTCTTCCCTTTGCACTTTCAAGTGCTGAGCATGTGGAAACATAGGCATTGAATGTATTTCATGATTTATTGCAAGAGAGTAGTGGTAGAGGTCTTTTTTCCCTTTAATAATAGGTTCAAAGTATCCTGTAGCAGAGTTGCCATCAAAATTGTCCATTTGTGGTAAGGGAACATTCGAACTTGGTGTAGGGACAAAGGTTGAATTGGGTGCAGCATCAGTGTATCCCATGATCTGATTCATTCTTAAATTCTTAGGACATGTAGAATTGGTATGTGTGTCGGTCTCATGGAAAGAACAAAATACTACATTTTGTGCAGCTTCAACTATTTGTCTTGGTAGAGGTGTTGGCAACCGCAGCCTGTAATTATTGAAAGGCTGAAAATTATTTCTCTTTGGCTGGTACGGTTGTTGAGGTTGGTATTGTGGTGGTGCTAGTGCAAGCATTTCATTGGCTACCTTCTGTAGCAGTGGATCTGCAGAACTTTAAACTAGAGGTTTGATTGAGTCCATCTTTCCGGAGGTAATCATATTATCCTCCAACTTGATGGCGTGTTCTTGTGCATCTGTCAATTTTGTTTCTTTTGCTGTCTTTAGGAAAAAAGCTATCTCTGATGGAAGAGCATTTATGAAACAACTCATCAGAATTTTTGGTGATGGATCAAGTGTAAAAGAAAGTCGTGTAACAAGGTGATTAAATCTGGCTACAAACTCTCTCATGGGCTTGTTGTGCTCCATCTTTGAATTTGCAAGTCGGGCAAACAATAGATGACTATCTTCAGCGGGCTTGAATCTCATCAAAAATTTCTTGCTCATAGTTGCCCAGCTTGTATAATACCCAGCTCCAAGTGATTGAACCAGTCGACAACATTTCCCACAAGGGTCTCAACAAAGAGATGCATTGCGATGTCTTCATGTGCCATGTGCAAGACGACGCAAGCCATTGTGAATGTAGAGATATGTTCATCCGGGTGTTGACTCTCGTCGCCGTGAAACTAGGGAAAGTGCTTCCTTGACCCTTTAGGTAACTCATGATGTTCCCGCAAAGCCAAAGGTCCAATGTTGTTACCCCAAGGTAATGGGGGTGGACGTCTTTGATTATTGCCAACATTATTCTTGTTATCACCCATTGTTTCTGGCTGGATCATGCAATAGGATGCTAGATGGTCATTCCCGTGCCATAAACCGTAGGATCTCTTGAAGTTTTATGCCTCGTGCCCCACGGTGGGTGCCAGAAAACTGTTGGTGTTTCAATTCGCACCTCTGGAATGAGGATTAGAAATGGACAGCTATGCACAAATTAACTGCTCTTCAAATTAGAAGGGGAAGCTCCCTCTTCGCTGATGATGCTTAAAGAAAGTAAACTATTTCCAATCTTTTTGTTCTCAGCTAAGAGCACAAGGTTATAAAACTCTTTGCATCGTAGTTGAGGTTTTCTCTTTTAGAACTTCAACTACAACTAGGCCTACTCTAACGACGCTTCTAGCTACTCAAGTAAACTTAGAGCTTGAGTATCAGAAGTAAATAAGGAATGATTTGATAACACAAATGCTTAAACAAACTCACTTCCAATGCACACTTGAAGACTCATTGTACTTTTAGATGCAAGTTGAAATAAAGATTATAAGTAGAACACATAAAACAAAATCTGAGACAGTAGATCAGAGTAGCATAGTAGGCATAAGATTTCCTTTCTCAAATTTCTAACAACGATTACACTTTTGGGACAATAGGTTTGTAGCAATAATAGGCTTACAGTTTAGCGATCAAACTAGAATACACTTGACACAAATTACACATAAATTGAACAATAACTTGCAGCAAAAGGCAGGCATGCAAGCTTGTTCTTACATTAAGTGAACAAACATTGAATAACAACTTGTAGGCAAAAGTAGGCTCAGCAATTTGCTATCACAATAATGGTTAAAAAAAATGGGCAAGGCTGCCCTTATTTATACACAAGTGAGGAGTAGGGAACCCTAAAATCTCCTTGCAAAAACAACAAGACTTGCCAACTCGCAAGCTTTATTTATAAAACAAAAACATGACAACTAACTAACAACTTGCTAAAAGAAAAAAATAGGGAAAGTGCGAACTATTACAACTTGATTCTTTTCTCTCTCAAAAAGAATAGATAAGTATGAGACAAAAATAACAAGACAACTCGGAAAAGGCATTGAGTTAACTGCTGCTTTAAATCTATTTTTGGAAATATTTGCTGCTCCAAAAAGGTGTTGATTGATCTCCAAAAAGCAGATTGTCGGAAAAAGCCGAGGGCTAGGTTTTGTAGACAATCATGTTTTGAAGAGACCTAGTTCGTTAGATTCTGAAAAAGCTGAGGGATTCATAAAAATGCGTCGAAAAAGCAGATTTTTGGAAATATAAAATTTTCCAATCTTCAAGAGAAACAAAAAGCAGATGGACTCAAATTGATGAAAATTGAAAAAGTTGACTACCTATTTCTGAATTGCGATACCCTAGAAGATTGGATCATGAAAAGCGTGCCTTTGTGCATCCCAATCCTGAATCCATGAAGAAAATTGAAAAAGCACCTCGTTTGAGCCTCTAAATCTTGAAAAGCAGAAAATGATATCTTTCTTCCTTTGAAGGTCAACTTGCAAAATGTTAAGAATGAATGCCAAAGCCTTCTTAAATAGGGTTCGAGGACGAAAAAACACTTTATTCTCCAAGCTTTAAAACTTTGAAGCCAATCCGGAAGCAGGAATGTCGAATGTGGACACCGTTTTGAATGAAAATTGAAAAGTTTCTAAGGCATTGATTCTTGGGTGCCCCTGGCTAGCTGGGGCGCTTTTCCTCTCTAGAGTTAGAATATTTTTTAGGATTTTCAACCTTTCCTTGTTTTTTGATCTCAGTTTGATCTTTGCTTCCAAATGTTTGACAAATCTGGTGAACTGGCTAACAAATTTGTTGGATAGCCTGAAGAATTCTAAGAAGGATCTTTTGGAGGCTGTACACCCGAAAAGTGGTTTTGAGGGCTCAAAAGCTTGGGTGCCCAAGCATTCCAAACTTAGCCATTTTCAGATGTTTTCAATTTCTCAAATTTGTCTCCCATGCTTTGTCCTCCATTTGATTTGAAACTGCTGGCAACTAATGAATCTGATGGTCTAGCTGAGATATCCACTGGAAATTGTGAAGAATTCTGAGAACAACGATCATTTTTGCAAACCCTAGAAATTGAATTAGGCTTGCCAAAACCCTGGGCGTCCCTAGCTAGCTAGGGCGCCCATGATCACTAGACTTAGAATATTATGACTCTACACATCAAGTAAAAGGGGTTGGAACTTGTTCCATCACATTGAAATCTAGTCTCACCCTTCAACTCATTGGAGTCTTATCTGTACTTGGAATAAAGAGGAATCTAATATCCATCTCTGCCCTTGAAGACAATGGATATAGGGTTACATTTATGGATGGAAAAGTTCTAGCATGGCCTAAAAACTCAACTATCAAGAAAGCCCAAACCATAGGTGTAAGACAAGGGTACCTTTACAAACTTTGCAATGAAGTTAAACAAGCCCTTACTCTTGACAGCTTTGAGTCAAATGAGATTTGGCATAGAAGTTTAGGACACCTTCATTTCCGTGCCCTACCTTCTATGGAAAAACTTGTAATAGGCTTACCTAAGTTAAAACCATCTCATGAAGGAACTTGTAAAGGTTGTGCCTTAGGAAAGAATACAAAGGGATCTTTTCCTGTAATGTCCCCTTTTTCGGCATGATCGTGTTTGATGGTGGTTAGCCTATTACTCAGACTCTCGTAGGCTAACAGGTTGTGTTTAGAGGGTCAGTGGCATTATTTGATGTGTTTTGTCGTTCTCAGTTCAGAGCCCAGTGATTGGTTCACGGCAGGTGTTAGCAGTTCAGGAGTCGACAGCTTCTGACGGCACAGGATTATATGGTGTTTTGAGTGAGTTATGGGTTTTTAAGTGATTTAAATATTAATTGATTTAATATTTAATTATAAAGTCAAATTGACTTTATATTTTTAAATCACTTAAATATTCTCTAAAAGTGATTTAATATTTTAAATCACTTAAATGGATAAAGTGCGCCCAAGTATTTAATTCATATACTATTGAAATGAATTAAATATTATTTAAAAGATTTTAATATCCAAAAGTGGCGTATCTTTCTTGGAATTCGTGCCTTTGCAAAAAAGGGCATTTCTGGCAATGAGAAACTCACCTTTTGATATTTTGACTTTGCCTTGTGCTATTTCCTGTGCATTCTCCTGTGATCAGGGTTTGAACAAATTGCCATTGAAGAACGATACCTCTTCAGTGTGAGCACTCTTGAGATTGTGAAAGATGAATCGAATCAGTGCATGTTGAGAGCTTCATTCAGAGGTTCTACAGATTCAGACAGAGATTATATATATTGAGATTTCTTCTTGTTTGCAATAAGTGAGGGTTTCTTCCTGGTGGCGCATTCTTCTTCAGATTCAGAGGCTTCCAGCAGAGATACTTCATATTCTTCCTTTGGCCGTACGGACTTCCTTGAGTTTTGTGCATTCTGGAAAGGCATGTGAAGGAAGTTAATGAAACGCCTCTTTCTTTGCTCTTTTCTGTGCTTCTACCTTGGCGTCTACCTCTACCAGGGCATTGTACCACGTTTTGGAGTGGAAGAAGTCAGATCTGGAGATTTGGCGTGCTTATTTGCTTGATTTCACCATTTCCGGCTGTCAATCTGGCAATTTCTTTAATTAAATAATCTGGAGATATTTTGGTATGTGTATCATTTGCAATCTATTTGTCACAGTTAAATAATGCAATCTACACTTCCATTCTGAAGCAAATAGTGTAAATTTACATTTTATGAGCATTTATGATGTGCGCCCCTTCTCTTCTGTCTATCAAATATTCTCTAAAAAACTAAATAACACTTAAAGACTTAAGAAAAATTGGGGGTTTGAGTTGAGAGCCAGCAGGGCTCATCACATTTCCCATTAGTTTGAGCAAAACCCTAAATGTGTTAGATCTGGTTCACTCTGACTTATGTGGACCCATGTTTGTACCTTCTAAAGCAGGATTTCTATACTGTCATATTTATAGATGACTTCTCTAGAAAAACCTGGATCTATTTCCTCAAGTGTAAAGAGTCATTAGAAATCCTGAAAAGGTTCAAAGAGTTCAAAGCACTTACGAAAAACTTCTCTGGGAAGAAAATAAAAACCTTAAGGACAGACAATGGGAAATAATACACCTCTGAAATTTTTTCTGCATGAGTGCTGGAATTAAGAGGGAGTTCATAGTGGCGTACAACCCTCAACAAAATGGGGTTGTTGAAAGAAAAAATAGAACCATTGTAGAAGCTGCCAAAGCAATGTTGCTTGACCAAAACATTGAAGCCTCTTTCTGGGCAGAAGCCTCTAGGACTGCTGTCTACATCCAAAATAGATGTCGTCAGTCTCATCTTGACAACAAAACTCCTGAAAAAGCCTTCACTGGCATAAAACCTGACATTAGTCACTTTAGGATTTTTGGTTGTCCCGTCTATATTCATGTGCCCAAGGAGAAGAGATTCAAACTTGAACCTTCCAGAAAGAAAGGGATATTTATGGGATATAGTGAAACCTCCAAGGCCTTCAGGATATTCATATCCGGGCAGAATCAAATTGAATTGAGCAGAGATTTCATCTTTGAAGAAGACGTTGCATTGAAGAGGGCAAGAAGTTCTAGTGAGACTGAAACCTATTCCCCTAGAGTACCTGAAATGGAACCTACTCCTGAGATTCAGAGGGAGCATCCTGAGAAAATACCACATGAACTTCCTTCTACTTCAAATGAGAATACAAATGACAATGGCAGAAAGAGACCACTTTGGGCTAGGAAGATGATCAAAGAAGCAAAGAATCATGTAGCACCCAAAGGAACGTTCAGGGAAAGTAAAAGACCCAAACGTTTCTCTAACTATGTTGCTCTAATGAACAACATCATAAACTCAGAACCTATCAGTGTTACAGAAGCTTTCCGACATCAAGCTTGGAAGGATGCAATGACAAAGGAATATCAGTCTATTCTAAAGAATGATGTATGGGATATAGTGCCTAGACCAAAAGAGAAATTTGTTGTCTCTTCCAAATGGCTCTTCAAAATCAAGCATGCTGCTGATGGCAGTATAGAAAAACATAAAGCATGTTTTGTGGCAAGAGGTTTTTCTCAAAAGGAAGGCATTGATTACGAAGAAACATTTGCACCTGTTGCCCGTTACACATCAGTGAGAGCAGTGTTAGCCATTGCACAGCTAAAGGTTGGAAGATCCATCAAATGGATGTGAAAACTGCCTTCCTGAATGGAACCATTGAAGAAGAAGTCTATTTGGAACAGCCTGAAGGTTTTGTGATACATAAACCTGACTCACATGTATGCAGACTGAAGAAAGCCCTCTATGGACTTAAACAGGCTCCCAGGGTCTGATATGAAAGAATTGACAGCTATCTCTTGGGATTAGGATTTTCCAAGAATGATGTTGACTCCAATCTCTACTTCAAGGTAATTAAAGGTGATATGCTAATAATTATTTTAGATGTTGATGACCTGCTGATAACAGGAGATCACCTCATTGCTCAAGGGAAGCAGGATCTAATTTCTGAATTTGACATGAAAGACTTGGGCATTCTACACTACTTCCTAGGTTTAGAAGAATGGCAGAAATCAGAGGGCATTATACTAAACCAAGGGAAGTATACTATTGATATTCTGAAGAGATTTGGAATGTTGAACTGTAGACCGATGTCTACACCCATGGAAACCAACCTTCACAAATTGAAAGAAGCAGCAGCAGAATCCAAGTGTGCAGATCCAACCCTTTATAGACAGATGATTGGATCCTTGATGTATCTGGTCAACACCAGACCTGATATTTGCTATGCAGTGAATGTTCTCACCATGTGTGAGCCAAAGGAAATTCACTTAATGGTGTGAAACATACGATATCTTCAAGGCACTATTGGATATGGTCTTTACAAGAAAAATCAACTAGATCTACATGGGTACTCTGATTCAGATTGGGCTGGAAGTATAACCGATCGGAAAAGCACATCAAGATGTTGCTTCAGTTTAGGATCAGCTATGATCTCTTGGATTTGCAAAAAACAATCTTCAGTTGCACAAAGCTCAACAGAAGCTGAATACATTGCAGCCTCAATGGGAGAAAGAGAAGCAACGTAAATTGCTTGTGGGACTCTTTGGTGAGCCCTTGAATCCTACAATTATTCATTGTGATAATCGAGTTGCATCAAACTCTCTGTAAATCCTGTCTTTCATGATAGATCTAAGCACATTGAGATCCCCTATCATTATGTAAGAGATATGGTGGAAAGGAAAGTAATTCAGTTGGAGTATATTAGTACAAATGATCAAACTGCAGACATTCTCACCAAGCCTCTCTCCTGAATCAAGGTAGAGCACTTCAAGAAGAAACTTGGTATGGTTGAAATGTAATTTGTTATTTATGTTTGAAATTCAAATTGTTTATCAAATTGTACTAATATATATAAAGATGTTTAAATGTGTAAACTCTTTTGTCATGTGTGTGACTCCATGACTTTATGGGCCTACTCCCCCTGTGTACATTATTGAAAGGTGACGATCTTTCTAATAATGAACACTTGTATTTGACATTGTAAAGTGACGACTCTACAATGATAAACTATCATGATAGATATCATGTGACTTGATATCTGTGGACATGTCATGATAGTATCTCTTGGACACTTTGATTAATATCATGGGATGTGATATCATCTGAAGATCATTGTGATCCTTGAGAGATAATCATAGTGGATATTTATATCCGTGGATATGCCATGAATTATGGTAGACATCATGTGACTTGATGTTAGTGCACATACCATAATGAAGATGTGTTATGAAGAATGTCATGTGACTTGACAATATTAAGAAATCATATCATATCTTTGATATCACGTGTGAAGGTGATATCTCCACTTATTTGATTTGGAATATCTTCCCTAGCTAAGAGGGAGTGTTGTTTCAGATAGCTTCGGTCAGATATAAATGATGATTGCATTCATGCATCATCATCATTTATATTTAACCTAAGTATTCTTAACTTCGAAAAAGGAAAATCAAATAAGTGTTGCGTATTTCTGATGATGTTCGAAATATTGCATATCGGAATTTATTTCTTATGATTGCTGTGTGTTATACAGATCTCATTTTAGTTTAAATAAACAGCGAACTGTTAAGGAGCCCGCGCGCTCAAGGGACGCGTCCCATGAGTGGATGTGTCTCCACTCTATGGAGACACATCCTCTCATGAGACGCGTCTCTCCTTGAGGCGTGTCTCCCTCATATTTATGTGACCTCTTGCTGTTATTTGCAGACATCGAAATCATTAATGTTCTGCAATCAACACATTCAGTATAAATAAAATCTGGAAATCGAAAATCTGTCTTAGAATTTTAGTAGAATTCTGGAAACTTAGAATCTCTTTAGAACCCTTAGTCTCTCATTTGATAGAAGATTTGATTACATTTACAACAATATATAAATAAGAATATAAATAGTATAGAATCACATTCTAATTTATGATAAAATGTAATAAGAAAATACAAGTATATGAATATAACTAATTGATAATAGTTATGCACATATATATGTATTATATTCAATTAGGTAATAATGATTAATTCGTGACTTTGGAACTAGATTATGATGTCAAGATTATGTTAAATAAAGGTAGATATTAATAATTGGTATTTAATGAATACATTAATATTTAATATTGATAGAGATAATAATGTAGATGTTAATATAGAATAATTATTGTTCTTTATAGTTAGTCCTATATGCATACCATATTATCATGGGTAAGAAATGCATATCATGTTAGTAGTCTCATAGTTAATATGGATCCATCCATTTGAATTCATAATGGAACATATTAGGATGGGTAAATATATTGAGAGTTGGGATGACATGTTAACCATTGATAAGTGTATGGTTAGATATATATACATATATTAAAATTCATAGATATATCATAGATGGTGGGCGCGTACAATATGAACAAGACAACATATAAATAAATAATGTATTATTTGCGATTATCCAAGAATGATGCTTGTAGCAATTATTGAGCCTTATAAGTAATAATGACTCCATGATGTTAAATGGTATAATAGAATTCCATCTATGGGAAACTCGAAAGACATTTGTACTCATAAAGGAATCTTTCATAGTGAATAATAGGGAGAAAACGAATAATCCTTTGGTAAGGAACAAGTAACTAAATCTTCTCTGATCTAATTAGACGTTATTGCTGAAATCTATTGATTTCTAATGTTTTAATGTCTCTTTGAGAAACACTTTGAATGCAAGATTCAGGGTTAAGTGCGTCCACTAGAAAGGGGTCATTACAAAACTACCTTCAAAATGACAAAAATCAAGGAACCACCCACTTCTAGGTGAGAACATAAAACTCATGCAAACACTCATGGCTTGGTATGGGTTATCCAATGCAGATCTTCTTAGGTTCCCGAACCCCATCCCGGCTTACCCTAGCAACCTCACCTGATCCCCGACCCCCATACCAACCCATGCAAGTAAAAACCGTACTCCCCTCTAACCTCTAGAAGTCTCACAAATCACTAACACAATCAACTCAAAACCAAATCAATCACAAATACCAATAGTAAAAGCAACCAACAGGGCATCCTAGGGAGATCTCAATTTTCTCCTCACATGATACCCAACCACTAATAAGCCACAACTTACAATGTGGCTAAGAAACAACTTAAACAAGATCCACCACCCCAATGACAATAGCAATCAACCAATTCACAACTTAATTCAAAACTACTTCAAGAGGAAAATGCAACATCATGGAACCTTTAGAAAACAATCTTTAATTTTACTAACATATTCAAGATAATAATTTATGAAACATTTTAAATAATCAATTTCATTTACATTTTATCTATTTACTCATGATGAAATCATTTAAAATAATTAAAGAAACTATATTAACATATTTTACAAATATCTAACTACACATTTTAACACAACAAATTACTTTTAATCATAATCATTATATATATATATATACACTTAATTTAAATGCTCTGCTGTTTTAAACAACCAGTATTATATATTTTATTTCACAGCAATCTGCTGTTTTGTAATAGTAACCGATTCATACTAAAACAGAATAAGACCAAAATACACACACACACACACACACACACATATATTTAAGCCAAGATAACCATGGAATGCTGAGATACGCATCAAATACTAATAAAGGCATCGATAAACTAAGTCATACGCTACACACCAAAGGCGCAACCCAAAACTACTCTACAGAGCTTTGAATAAAAGCCATCCAACATTGGGAGTTTAGAGGATCAAGGCTCAAGAAAACATAAGCATTGAATAATTAGACCCTACGCTGGGCGCCAGACACAACATGCATGAAAGCCGATACTCAATAGAGATAAATCCTCCATCAAAACAGTAAACTCACCTATTGAAATAAGGGGTTGGCTGACAATATTTTCTCCCCTATCGACTATCCTAAAGCCGCCTTAAAAGCAGAAATGCATTGCAAAAGAGTAGGAAAAATAGCTATTTAATTCGGCTGCCAATCATGAAATAAAATCTATAGTGAATGAGGAGTAATGGGGCCACATGCAAGTCGCATGAAAGCCGAATTACAATAAGCACAGGCTTCAAAACATACAGATTCATCTAGCAAGTACAATGAGGTTGCTATAACTATTTCTCCCCTATTGATTTTCATACAGCCGATCTCACAAGACAAAACCAGATTCACTAACTTCATAAGGATCAAGGACCCTGTGCAGAACGCCTTAAGCAAATGGCTGCATACAAAAACAAAATCTGCAGACATGAATGGGAACAAATGGCGCTGGAGTACAGGGAAGGCAAAGCTCTAAACCAAAGCATCAAATGCTAAAGCCCCTGCGCTAGGCGCTAAACAAGGCTGGTATAAAAGCCGAATTAACAAGGATGTAAATCCTCCAGCATGTAGTGAATACAACTAACCTATACAAGGCATTGATAACTATATCCTTCTTCCTATCGAATATCCTGCAGCGAACCCACTAAGAGGAAACAAATTTCAAAAGAAGAAATGAAAACAACACCTAATTCTGCTGTCAACATTTATGAATAAAATCTGCAACTATCGAAGACAAGGTGTTACTAATGCAGTTGTCTACCACAGAAACCAAAGGTAGCCAATATAAAGCTCAAATCGGTTGTCAAGTATGAATGAAATCTGCAAGCTAATGGATCCATGGAAACCAAATTCGAATCCTTAAAACAGAAGGAACAACTACTAATTGTTATTTCATCGACTATCAACTACATTCTCAAAACAACCGAAATGAAATCAAACTTCCTACTTGAATTCCTATGCTTGAGAATTGGAGAAGGTGAGCCGGAGACCACTCTTTTGCAGCCACAAATCCTTCCTCTAGAACCCGATCACTTTCAGAAATTAATTCACTTTGTAAAACAATTTCAATCCCAAACACTGTATTATTTTCAAAATATTTTTGCAAAGCAAAAGTTTTCTTTTCGAAAACACAATTAACTCCACATCTTCCAAAACGAGCACTCTTAAAACAAGGAAAGAGTTTTGTTTTTTTTGTTGGCGTAACAACTAACACCTCTAGAGTATAAGTTGGTACGGACAGCTATGCACACTACGCAATGAGTGCTCTTCAAATTAGGAGGGGAAGCTCCCTCGTTGTGCTTAACAAAAATGCTTGGAAAGGGAAAAGTAATCTAAACTATCTCCGTCTTTTTGTCTCAGCTGTAGAGGTACAGGGCTTTCAAGAAAACTCTATACGTTGCAGCTAAGTATTTTCTGGTTTCGCAGATTACTAACTACAACTAGGCTAATTATTTAAAATCTATCCAGTTTCCTCAAGAAAACAGAGCATGAGAAAATGGAGCAAGGATGACTATCTGACGATAAACAAGTATAGATTCTCAACTTGAAGGCAAGGTGGCACATCTATTAGCTCAATCTAAACAAGTTTATTGGAAACAACAATATACGATAAACCAAGTTCAAATTCTCAACTTGAAGGCAAGGTGGCACATCTATCAGCTCAATCTGAATAAGTTTATTATTCACACACATCACACGATAACCAAGTTCAGATTCTCAACTTGAAGGCAAGGTGGCACAACTATCAGCTCAATCTGGACAAGTTTATTGAACACAAAACATATTTGATCTAACTAAGGAAAGAATTCACCATTATAATTGCATGAAACCCAAGTGGCATAACAATTCATCATAATAGCAAAAACGCATGAACAGATACAGAACGAACAATATTGAAGGCAAGGTAGGCACAACATATATTTCTCTCTCGTGCAAAAGTTACGTACAAATGAGCAAAAGCTCTTATTTATAGACATCAAAAGGTGTAGGGAACCCTAAAATCACCTTGAGTCAACTACAATCTTGCAATGCATGCAAGATTTATTGCTAAACCCTAATAAAGTGAAACTATACAGTTAACTGGAAAACTACCATCAGTTAACCGAAACATGTAATCTAAAAATGGACAATTGTGCAAGCATGCACGCCCTTATTGAAAGCATGTTAACTGGAAGACTACCATTAGTTAACGTAAAACCTAAATACAACTCCAAGTGAATAAAGCTGATCTCAGAATAGACATGCATAAGATAAGACAGCGAGTTAACTTGAGAAGGTAACGTCAAGTTTAACTCCTGTGTATAATGTTTATTCTGAGAGGTGGGAACTGAAGTTTACTGATCGTGATCTCGAGCAACCAATCTCTCAACGAGATTGTTAACTGCATCACTGTCTGGAGCTCTGATACTCTGTCGAAGAATGCTATGCTTGCACAGCATGTCCTCACCAGCTGTGATATGGGACTGAAGTTCACCCCTACTCCTTGTTGCTTCATCAAACAACGTTGACATGATTGTAGGTTGATTAATCTTACAGCCAACGGTCTCCCCACTGAAAATAGTATGCATCAGTGCTTGGAGCTCCGACTGTACATCAGTAAGCTCAACATACGCACCACCCTTGATTTGATATCGACATAGTAAGCGAGATACTAAGGTTCTCACAAACCGGAGTGCACTAGTAACGTGCTCTCTACTCTCAGCCAACTCTGACGCCATAGTCTCCTCTATCTTTGCCTTAAAACCAACTGTGTTTTCCAAGAGTAGATAGCTTCTCTATCTTCTGCATCTGTGACTGATTCATATGCCATACTCAGGTGAGCAATAATAATCTCATCCCGAGGTCTGTTAATTGCCATGTCTCGCTCCTCATCCTGGAGATGTAGACGGAGCTCTCGTGCATTGTACCGCAACTGATATAATTCTGTAAGCATAGAACGACCTCTAGCAACAAACTCCTCCTCCCACTCATCCAAACGCTTGCCATATGCAACTAAGTGATTAAGTTGACCTTGTTCTGCTGGAGGCTCAAGCATCGGCGGGAGTGTGGCAATAACATCTGACTTATGTACAAGGCTAGAAATGTATTGACGAAGCTGTCTGATTTCAGCCTTGAGGGCTGCCTTATCTTCTCCGTCTTTCAGCATTCTATCCCTGACACTGTCTGTAGCAACCTGTAGGAGATCAACCTGAGTCTGGCGTGTGCTACGACCAAGGTTGACAGTAATAACTTCGAAGTCCTGAGATTCCAACTCATCCAAGCTCTTCCCCTATGGAGGTATAGTAGTCTCGATGACGATCTTCATGTCAATATTCCTCTCCACGTGGACCATGTTCTTGATCCTCTTGTCTGGCGCATCCTGGTAAACCTGATCAAAATCTGAATGATTAAGGACATAGGATGGCTGCCTCCTCTTCCTTCCCAGTTGAGCTTCAATCCAAGACTGATCTCGGCTAATGCTACTGGAAGGGTTTGTACTAGCAATAGGAGGCTGTGACAAGAGTGATTATGTAGAAGAACCACTGTGAGATGGGGAGTCTAAATCCAATTCAATGTGAATTGGTGCTGGCGACTTCTCTGGAACTGGTGTAGGAACTTGAGGCTGAACCTTAGGCACTGGCGGACTTTGAACTGGCCTCTGAATTGGCTCTGTAATAGGTTGTCTGTCAGGCTCCGTGTCTATATTAATAGCAAGCGCCTTGCCTTTTGAATTATTTGGCGCTTGACCTTTCTTGGGAGGGTTACTCCTCTTCTTCTGTTTAGGTTTTGACGAGGAAGGTAGCGAAGGATTCACCACTGGCGGCTCTGCTCTAGGCACACTTACCCTCCTGGTCTTCTTGCTGTCGAGGTAAAGTATACTGTTTTGAATAACTCTACTTGACCTTTCTTTTACTGTTGCGTACTTCTTGGCGTACCAATCAACTGCTGGCAGCGGTTGTGTGTCGACCTGCTCTCTGAAAAACTGAGGAAGAACTTCTCCCTCATCATTTGATAAACCTCCCACATCTTCTAACAAGAAAACAAAAATCTGTGAGAGAGAGAAGCGGCCATAACTATGTTTGCGAACCTTGAAGTCATCTGCGCAATTTGCCCAATAATCCTCCATAGAAGGCTCATGATATGCGTGTCCAGAAAGGCGAGTTGTGTAATGACCCCAAAGATCATAGGCACGAGCCTCAACAAGATACTTAAGATGGTATTTCTCGAGCTCCTGTCCTGCAACTTTGGCATCAATTGCCGTCTTGCACCAATACATTCCAACTGAAAAGGAAAATTGGCAGCTGGTCTATGCTTGTGGCGTAAAAGGCGATGAACATCATGCAACTGTCTCAGGAACTCCATAAAGACCGTCATATCTGAAGGATAACGTGGAAGCATAGCTGGATTTCATATAAATCCATATACTCGGATGTAGGTGTATGTCGGGAACTGAATAAACCAATCCGCCCAACCATCCATCGCTGCTCTAGCAACTGCCGAGATACGAACGTGCAACTCCTGGTCTAAATTTCTCACTGTGTAAGTCAGAAAAGCCTCATTAACACGCTTGAAATGACGTTCAACCTTAGTGAACTCAAGCTGATCATAATACTGATAGACTTTCTGAACACTGAGAATGCCCACGGTGTTTAGTCCTTAGAACTGACCCTGATAAGCAATCAAGTACACAAGATAAGAACACATGTGAAACTCATGAGCAACTAGGAAACCGGTGATCTGCTTGTGGATAACATCACTGATGAAGGATGCCCAGTCATAATGCTCTTGCTTAGATATGATGCGACCAATGATGTAATACATCCAAGGCTGGAAAACATTTGCATGTGATTGACTTGAGACACGATTCAAGAGTGTAATTAGAATCGCATACTCATCCTTGTACTCACCACGACCCACATTGTTTGGCAATTTGTTCTTCGCTTGTTTTAACCATCTTTTTGCCATTTTATGCTGGCACTTGTCCACATCAGCTTTGAATGCCTGCTCGCGCTACTCCATAGAAATAACTAGACTATTCGGGTGCTGAGGTATACCAAAACTTCTTTCAACGTCTAGAGGCTTGAGACTGCAAATGACTCGTCCATCTATTGACACTATCTCACAAGTAGTAGAATTGTAATGCTTAACACAAGACATTACGAACTCAATACAATGAACGGAGATAGGTATGGAAGCAGCCTCCAATAACCCGAACTGCTGAATGTTTCGAATAATCGAATCTCTGATCTTAACTGGATCTAGAACTGCTTCTGGCAGCACCTTGTGAAGATTCGTCTCAATTGTCCCGATGAAGTCGTGAGTAAGGACTATTTTGGTCCTGTATTCGAGCTGAGTGTATTGCATTCTGAAAAACTCGCCTATTGACTGTGAACTCGACTATGTTCTGACAAGATTTCTGGAAAGCTAAAAATACCCTGCTGAGGCTAAAAATAGCCTTTTGAAGAGTTATTTTCGGCAAAAAATCTGACATATGGCTTTTGTCCAGAAAAAGATTCTAAGACCACCCAGAACGTTAGAAATGCGAAAATCTAACTTCTACTCGACCATGCAAAGAGTTTTCAGTTAAGAAAATTAGAAACTCGAGAACGAATGCTCGGGAGTTAAAAAATTCCTGAAAAATCAAACGCACGAAGTTAATTCGAGGAAGTTATACAGAAATGATCCTGATGTTTAGACTTGTCAAATTTGCCAATTTTAGGAACATGCGAATTGTATTTTGAAAGAAATTTGAGAAACAAAGAGGAGAAAGACGTTTTTTATAAGCTTTTTCTTCTGTGAAAATCGCCCCTGTTCTTCAAACTTGCTGATAAATGTGAACTTTAACCTGCAAAAAGAATTGTTTAAGGAAATCACCCTTGATTGCTGATGATGAATTCGCCTTTGTCTGTAAAATTCGCCTTTGCTCTTGAAAATGCGAATTTTCTTGAAGCTGAATGATTGTTTAATGATGGCGCCATGCTTAAATAAAGAGAATTCGCACCATATTGTTCACTGCAAGATTCAAAACCTTAACCAAAATAGAAGGCTTCTGATTGGACCCCTCCAGTTACACTGACACTATCTTGAAGTTCGAAATTTAAATAATAATAAAATATTCATTATGCAATAGCACAAAGAGGCGCTAATTTTAGAAATTCGCCATTTAATGCTTAAATATGCAACAATAAATATTAAATATTATTTAACATCAGTTGACAAACCAAGTAAAGCACTTGGATTTACCGGCGAACTTCACTGATTTCAAAAAGTCCTTATTCGACCTCATAGGCGTCCATTTGCTCAAGATATTACGTTTTTTATCAACTTCCTATTTTGTAGCTGACTACAAAGTTACAACTGGCCATCTTTGACACTGATTCTTGGGTGAAATATGCTAACCAATTTTTTTGAATGAATTACACAACATAAATCAGCAATAGCCAACTGGATTAGCGTTAGCATCAAACTAAAAACCAAACTTAAAGGAACTCGACGCCAAGAATGCACACTCAATCCAAATGATGGAAAGGTGTTGTCATATGGCGGAGAAATAAAAAAACAGTACTTGAAAGAAACTACTCAACGTCAAGAATGTGCACTCAAGATCCCACTGAGGGCGAGGTGCTAACATATGACGGAGTGACTACTTAAAAAAGAAAACTAGTAGGCGGATAACCAGCCATGAAGCTACAACAATCTAATTCATCCGCTGCGGCGAGCATCCACAGAATTGTGGGGATTCACCACTATGAAAGTGGGTACAAAGAGAGTTACAATCAAATTATCCACACTGGCGGTAAACCATCTAGGGGTACTTATGTGAGAAGAAGAAGAATTAATTGCAGCAATTAGAACTGGAACAGTACTATTGTTTACAGTCTTTACAAATAAGAAATAAGCTGCAAATTACATATGAATTACAATAGTCTTCAAACACATGAGTAATAGATGATCTCATACAATTATTTATCTCTCTAACTGCAGATAATGAATCAAAAATCAGAACTTCTAAAGTCTGATACAAAAAACAGTAAACTGAAAATGTCAATCAGCAACTGTGAAAATCAATAAAATATTCATAACTCACTTATTTCACTTCCAAATCGAATGAGATCAAGTGCAATGGATTGCTAGAAGGTAGGCGACCATGCTGAGATGAAGAAACAGCTTCAAAGAACTTCTGTGAATTTTACACGAATCCAAGGCACTTCCAGAAAAGTACGACCCTCCTTGAAGGGGCGATTTCTCTTTAAAAATCAAATTCTCAATCATAAAATCCCAAAATTGGCATGAAGGGGCGCCCTTGATCAGCAATTAGAATGATGAAATGCCCAGAACCAATTTCAAACTGAAAATAAAGTTATAACTTGAAATCACCTTCAGCTGTAGATGAAACAGCAAAACCAAAATTGATAAATCTTCAAAATTTCTTCACAACCGAGCTCAATCTGCTACTCTGGATGAGAAGCAGCGAATTCCAACTAGATGTGTTTCAAACATGAAATTGGATAATTGGCTAGGAGGTAGCATCCTCGAAGCAAGATTTCATTTGTCATTCCGACAGCATAACAGTATGATAACATGAATGGATACAAGGCTGGAGCAAAATCCTTCATTAAATAGAAGCTTCACAAAACTCTTCAAATTCCTGAGAAGCACACCAAAAGACATAGGAGTCTTTTCAAATTTCCAAAAAACAAGTAACTCCTCAAGATGGCGTCCCTTTTTGCATATTAAGAATTTCACTTTAATTTAAAAGTATCTCTTTTAAAAGTGGCGTCCATTTTCTCCAAGGCATTATGTTATTTTCAATAATTAATAAATCAACTCATGAAGGCGTCACCCTTCCAAGACTCACTTTTAAACACAACTTAAAGTTGTTCTCCTAGACCAAGGGGGTCAACTGCAAATAATAACCTCAATGCCTTTATTCATCATAAAAATGCCTTAAGAAGTCAGACATGAATTGCAAATGATTGCTCCAACTAGAAAAGAAGTACTGAAAGCTGACAAACACCATACTGCTTAAAATAGAATTTACTATAAATAGTAAACTCTTAGAAATGCCAAAGAACCTCAGAACTGGAAACCCTAATTTTACCTCACACACGCCTACAGGCTTCCGAAATAGGCTGATGAGTGTCCGAACAGATTACTGATGAGAAGGGGACATTACACTGAGTGACCAAATGATGCTAAGACTGAACAGGTGTATTTATTGCGAAGCCTGCAGAGCAAGGAAGAAATGTTTGCTGGGAGTCATCACTGCAAAATCCATCATTTAACACCTCAAAGAATTAGGTGCCCAAGATTAAATTGATTTTCAGGGACCAGACTTAACCATTTCTCCAAATTGCCATCTGACGCTTCAAACGGCTGCTAACAATGAACGGTGAACCCTGCTGATTGGCAAACAAGCTCACTGCATGCCTGGAAGTATTCCACATCCAACGAATATACACAAGGCATCTGAAAAGTATATTAAGGACCCCAAAAATAAAAGCACCCCTGGCTTGAAAAGGCACAAACACCATTTTGATGAAAGTGCAACTCTCAACCAGATGCTCTACTTTAACCTCTGATATCTGGAACTGGGATGGCCTAATTCAAGCACCGTCTGTTTCTATGCGTAGCCAGAAGGACCTATGAGAGACGTCTCTGGAGGCGACGAAGCAAGAAAACTGCTTCTAAGACCTCAAATAGAAAGGCGCCTTTCCCAAGATGGAATAGACGACTAGACTTAGCCATTTTCTGAGCTGTCTTTGTTTTACAGTATTTCCTCAAAGACCTCGCACGTACGAGCGCTTGCCAAATCCCGAAGGCTGACGGCTGGGCTCATTGGATAGCTGGAGTAATTATGCTCAAGTCCCGTGAAGACTTTGATCGTCAATAACCTCATCTGACAGGCCTAAAGACTCGGCACCCTTGGCCTACAGAAATAAAATGAAATTTATATGCCAGTCCGCTCGTGAAATTACGTGCCTTGAAGAATCTATGCCACGATCTCTCAGAATGTCGGATTAACAGGCAACTTGGTGCATCGCGAAGCCAGACTAGAGTAGCACAAATGTCAGGAAGACCTTGTCAGCAGACTCTGCCATCTTAAGGGTCATTTTCAAGGGCGCCTCTGGACTACAGGGGCACAATTACACCATTTTCGGAAGCTTTGTGATGTGAACTCACTTCATAAGCTCATCTTCTGACGTTGACTGCCGGAGTTCTGGGACTTGGATGACTGCATTCAATAGCTCGTCGGATAGGTAGACTAATCGTGAAGAGATCGAATACATCAACCATCAGGAATACCAAGATCTAAACCTCCATTAAGAGGTGCGCCCTGTTGATGTGTTTTTCGTGACCGCACCAACGCAGAATAAAGTCGCCAACGGCTACCCTATTCTCTCTTGATCAAAGTATTCCGCATGCTAAGATTGCCAGAAAGTTCGTGCGTTCAACTCCAAGGTTCTTTTAGTGCGAATAGGCTCAGTTGGCTCGATGTGATTTGCTGGTATTTCAAGGGGACTTACGGAATTGTTCAGCAGCGAAGAAAGGAATTCAAATGCTCAAAAGATTTGTCTATGAAGCGCCGGTTTCCTATCCTAACCAGAAAGTACTGAATGAAATGGGGTAAGGTTTAGAGAGTCTAAATCTATTTTAAGTGTGGGCTATGGAGCTCAACTTCAGCAAACTTCAACCAAACTTCGCTTTGCCTCACCTCGGACAGCTTCCACGGAGTCGGTGCAATCTTCAGGGGAGATGACTAAAGATGTTCAAACCACCATTTGACATGAAGATACCATCACAACGACGCATATCACAATTCAAACTATGATTGAAGTTAGGCCCAAACGTTTCCAGTTGACCACACAAGGCGCATTCACCATCAGCAAATACACTAGTGGTATGGATAGACGAAGTTGCTTAGATCAAACACCACATTTCCCAACTAACATCTACTTGCATGGAATGAAAATTATACTACTTTGAACTATTTTATGCTACCATTTGAATCTGAAGGACGAAGAAACCTTGCTAGCTACTCACAACAAAGACGAAATTCACCATCAATGAAAAACTCTTTTATTGAGAGAGTGTTCACAACAATTTCTTACAAAGTTTTCAAAGGGAAAGCTTTCCCTCTTCTTCAAACTACACTATCAATCTATACTAAGCTACTTCTAAGTTGTCCCTCTACTCTCTACTGTCTAACTTCTACTTCTATGTCTAATGAGATACAAATGAGGGGGACTCCCCCTTTTATAGTTGGCCAAGTCCAACGGACGGCTCAGATTACAATTGACTGGACGGCCCAGATTGTGCCACCTCAGCCCTAAACAAGATTCGCCCTAAAAACCGCCACAAAGGAGAGTGGGGTAATAAATGAGCCATTAATGGCCACCACCCTTCTAGAAGATTCCAATTCAGAGACGCGTTCACACTGTTCTTTTGTTCGCGTTTCGCCAATTTTGTTGATCGCTTGGAGGAGGAAAAAGAGTCTCTAAGATTGCCTCCTCAGATAATAAAATTTGATAGAATCTGGAGTTCGACTGCTCTTGATCTTCTTCTTGATGTTGTTCTTCAACCTTGCTCGAACTTCCACTCTTTTCTCCATCTTGAGTTATACTAAGTCTCAACACTTAGCCATTTTCTTGCAACTTTCTTCCCTTTGAGGTTGAAATGTCGTCTTGAATCACTTGCTTCATCACTCTAAGTCGTCACCGCTTGGTCTCGGCGTTCCTCCTGCAAAACAAGCAAGGAGAAGAGCATTAGAACACTTTATCATATGAATTTACCTTACTCACCAAGATTTTTACTCTCTAACTCTCGAGGGTTCATCGTTTTTCCTTAGCCGACTTCTGCCTTCTTCATGATTCTTCATGCCTTAGCCAAATTTTCAACCCATCTTCCTCAAGGGCGTATCATCTTTGACAATACCAACTTCAACCGCATCTTCAAGAAATTCATTTCACCTGCTGGAGCTCTAACAACTTTGATTTTATTCATCTCTGGCTCAAGAAGGCCATCTTCACGAAGAATTTGAGCAAATTCACCTAGGCAGTTCCTTTCAAATTCATCGTCTGGAGAATTTCACCTTGAAAACACATTTTCTTCATTTTGCCTTAGGAAATTTTCAAATTTCCCTTAGGAAAATCCATCAACCTATTGCCCACCAAAAATCTTCATCCTGAAAGCTGCAGCGAAGCATGGAAGACTTTAAAATCAACTCCTTATCGATAATCTTCAATACCCAGAAGAAAATTTTCTCCGGAACGCGTCAAACTCATGGGTGCACAACGAACGGGTTCATTTAATTTTCGAATTTTCCACCTTGGAAAAATAACTTTTAGCAAATTTATTCTTGCTCTTTATCCTTGTGAGTACTTTGTTGCTCTGACTTGAAAATTCTTTATCAACCTCGCGAAGCAGGCACTTTCTGACTTCATCTCCGGCAAATTTGCTCGTGCTTCAAGAAGAATTTTATCACCAGACCTAGGCGTTTTTCCCAAGGAAAAACGTTTTGTGCCTTAGAAAATTTTATATCACTCAGCATTTATTTTTGCCTTAGAAGATTTTTTTACTTCAACTTCGTTCATCTTTCCTGTGAGGAAAAATTATCAACTTCACTTAGAAAAATCTTCCATTATCCTGGGCGCATTTTATACCATGAAGGACACTTTTAAAAAAAATCTCCAACGCCTAGCAATTTGTTTCACCTCATATTTTATTTCACACTTGGAAAATATCTTCACTTGAAGCTTCAACGTCTTAGGAAAAATCTTCATCACCCCATCTTATATTTCATTTTACCACCCTAGGCGCATAGCATACTTGGAGAAAATTAAAAAAAAAAAAAATCACGCCTAGCATTTGTTTTCACCACCTCACACGCCTTGGAAAATTTTTCTAACACCTACCACCTTGGGCGCATGTAGCACTTGGAGGAAAATATGCCTAGCATTTATCTTGCTTTGACCACGCCTAGGAGTATTCACTTACCTCTTACCTTATTCACCACCTTACACTTACTTTTACAACTTCAACTTGGGCGCATTTGAGCCCAGGAGGAGGATGTAAATTGTTGACTTGTTTGACCTTTTTGAACTTGGGCGCATTTCTTATGTAGAGGAGAATAATAACCACGCCTAGGTAAATACTTTCAACACTTAGCATTTTACTTCACACTTTATTCACCCTCCATCTTACTTCAACTTGAGCGCATTTCTCATACTCAGGAGAATGAAGACTTTATTTCAACGCCCTCTTTGACTTTCTCCTCTTCTTGGCGCATTTGAGGGGGTGAGAGGGATGGGCGCATTTGGCATGTAGTGGAGGATGAAAACTTTCAAGCGCCATCAACAAGTGACCCTTCATCTCCCACGTTTTTGTCCTCACATGCCCTTTTTGGGCGCATTTTGCCTATGCAGCAGGATGAACTTGTTGACCAGCTTGACTTTGCCTTATTTTTGTCTTGACATGCCCTCTTTTGGGCGCATTTCAACATGAGAGGAGGATGAGTTTCTCACTTAGAAACTTTTTTGGATTTGCTTGCATGTGAGGGGCGCATTTTAGCATAGGTGAGGGATAAAGTCTCACACTTAGAAGAAATTTCAACATGGAGCTATGAGCTGGGCGCATTTTGAGGTGGCAAGAGGATATCCTCACACTTAGAAAATTTTCCAGCTCTCATGGTTCAAGGTGGGCGCATTTAGCCTAGGGTGGAGGACGAGTTTCTTGCCTTAGAATTTTTATGCTTCTTGCTAGCATGTGGGCGCATTTTACCCCTGGAGGTGGACGAAGTCCCAGACTTAGAATTTTTTCTTATGCTTTCACCTTGAGGGCACATTTTCAAGTTCCTGCAGGAAGTTCAACATTTTGTATTTTCCTCAAGGCCTCCAGCTGAAGTGGGCGCATTTTGATGGTGGTGAAGGATGAACTCCAGACTTAGTCCTTTTTCCTGACTTCTGCCAACTTCACAACGTCCTGCTATTTATAGTAAGCCCCTCAATTTTCACACTTCCGAGGCTCAGATTGCTTTGAAATTTTGAACACTGGGTCTTCACGACCTTAACACTCTGTCGACATTGCCACTTTTAATCACCCTGCTATTTATAGCCCGTTTCTGTAGGTGGTTTACTATAAACAGTACCTTCTTGTTTCTGATAGCTACGTTGCTCTGATTGACTTGAAATTTGAATGAGGCGCTCCTCACCACGTGACCTTACTGTCAACATCAACGCATGCAGTTGATTTACTATTTTTAGCCAGTTTCCAAATTGACTTACTATAAATAGTAAGTGCTCCGTTTGACTTGAAATTTTACTAGTAGATAGCCTGAAGAATGCTAATCGCGGTGGTTTACACCGGTTTTCGAAAATTCTGACTTTTGACTCCTCTTTTTGGGTCCCGAAGCTGGAAACCCTAATTCGCTCTGCATGCATATCAAATGATATCTGTTTCTCTTCGTTTTTGTGGCACTGCAATCAGCGCGTGATTCTGAACTGCTGGGAAGCGGCTGCCGGGACACACCTGCTAAAAATAGCAAGTTCCTTACTGAGTGAATATCTTCATTTGCATGTCATACCATCGCGAAGCTCTCGAAAAACCCATCAGGAATCATCCGACATGCAAAAGAAACCCTGACATGCAAACCCTAAAAATAGCCTCTGAAGGCTGAATTCTGAAAGTTGTCGTCTCGTTTTGCATGTTATATCATCGCGAAGGTCTCGAAAAACCCAGAAGGAATATGCAAACATGCAAAAAAAACTCTGCATCTGAGCTCTGAAACTTGCTTCGGAAGCTGCACTGCTAAAAATAGAAAGTTGTCTGTTTTCGCTCAAATTTTGCACGCGAGCAGTCTGATGCACTCTGAATGCTGTGTGACTGTCGGAATCTCAAAAATGCTGGCGAATTGCCTGTAATTTCACACTTACTAAAAATAGTAAGTACCTCAGAATCTGATGAAAATTTGCTGGAAGCGTGCTGGAAACATGCTAACACAAATGTTAAGCTCAATTTTCAAGTTATTCACTTCGTTCGACCTTGGACTGACCAGAAAGGCAGAAACCCTAATTCAGACTTGGCCAATATTCAAGTTCAAACTCAATGATGGGAACGTCCCCGAAAAGACAGACAGCAGAAAAGAGAGACAACAACAAAACAACCGAAAAGCAAAGCCAAAATTAGGGGGGTCCCCATTTGCAATGGGGCGATGTGTGAAAAACGTCACAACACGCCCTTAAGCTACAGGGGCGCAAAAGCTGGAAAAAGACAAGCTTCTTGTAGAAACCCTAGTTTCCTCTGTTTCTCAAATCTGACTGTTTTTCTGTATTTTCTGAAGTTTTTTGATTTTTTTGACGTTTTGGGGTTTTTTGCTTGAAATAAAGAACAATGCGATTTTGCTAGAAAATGATAATAAATTCAAATAAAATCTTTCAACACTCGAAACTACGAAAACTATGGAGAATAAGGCTGCCAATCTATTATTTATTCCTCTGAGACAATTACAATAAAGATTTGATATCATGCAACAAGGAATCAGCAATTATTTAATAAAAAGAACCTGGTATTTTGCAGCAGCTGAAAGTACAGATCTGGTACGGCTGCATTAAATATGCCCTTCTCCCTCTGAATAATGATTGCAGACGAATCCAGATACAGGGGCGCCAATACTGGTAAAGACTGGAAGATGAATAAAGAAGCGCTTTTCTCAAAAGATGAAGTACGACCTGTAAGATGGTACGGCCAGGTACAGGAAGGTACGGCTCTGTCAGTAGCAGTAGATATAATGGTACGGCCTTCCAAAAATCAATGTCTAAACCTTCTGAAATGATGCGCCTTGAAGAATGAATGTTCTCTGAATGCAACACTGTAAAAAAACTCTGAAGATAATTAATCTCTGAAGCTCTGTGATTCCTCCTGGATGAAGAAATCTCTGACTGGCAATAAATCAGGTGTTATTTCACACCCTCTGAACTGCTTCCAATGGAGATGGCTCGTTCCCCAAGGAATTCGAACTTGAAACCCTAAAGCTTCTTGCTCAGATCGAAGTTGATCAATTTTCAATTCACAATAATCACATAATGCTCAAAACCCAATGCAAATGCACTATATTCCTCAAAAGTGCGATTTCCTCAATAATAGGGTTTATTAAAAATTCGACTTTTTAATTCTTTTAATATTTCCATAGTCTCAGCCAAATTTTTATAATAAAATATAATTGTCAATTTGGCCCCCTCTGATGATGGCGACCCCCTCAATCATAATCACTTAAGTTATAATATAATATTATAACTTTATATTATAATCTTTAAATAATTAATATTTAATTAATACAATTAAATATTAATATCTCTCCCGTTATTCATCCGATGACTGATCCGTCTGAAGCTGACGAACACTGAAGTGATTCTGAACACCGCCAAATCCATACTGCTAAAAATAGCAGGGGTCCCACGCCGACTGCCAAGAACTGCTAAAAATAGCAACTTTTGCAAGAAGTCTCCGAATGAGCCCGAACGAAAGCCAACTGATCAAACTCTGCCAACTGAAGCTGAGCCAAGCTCCAACGTGACCCTCTATCCAGTCTATCAGCCTACGAGGGTCGTATGATAGGCCAATCCTGTACTACAAGAGATGTCACTGAGAAGGGGACATGATAGTCCGCCCCTCCTGAAATTGCTTGTCCTCAAGCAATCTCAATGCTGGATGCCGCAGAATATCCTCGCTCTCCCATGTAGCATCCTCAACAGGCAAATCTTTCCATTTCACCAAATATTCCCTGATAGTCCTCCTACGCAACTATCTCTCCCTATACTCCAGGATGGACTCAGGTACTAAAATCAGCTTTCCCTCATCATCTAAGGGAGGTAGAACTGTAGACGGTACCACACGATGACCCAACGCCTTCTTGAGGCGTGATACATGAAATACATTGTGTACCCTGCTCTCTGCTGGAAGCTCAAGCTCATAAGCCACCTCTCCAACCCGCCTCAGAATCCGGAAAGGACCGTAATAACGTGGCTTAAGCTTCTCTGACCCACTCTTCCTAAGAGTGACCGACTCCGTAGGTTGTGGTGCATGAGGTAAACCATGTCACCAATCTCAAATGCCTTCGCCCTCTTTCTCGGATCCGCGATATCGCTGCTGATTTTGTGCCTTGGCTATATTTTCCTTGAGAGCCCTCATGGTGTCCTGACTCTCCTGTAACCAACCTCCTGCACTCAGCACTCTACTGTCGCTCAGTAGCAAATCAAGGAAACTCGGCGCCTCATACCCGTATAACGCCATGAAAGGTGACATCTCGAATGGTCATATGGAATGTCGAAGCAGGCAATATTTCACACAAATGTATCCATTTGACCCATGCCTTCTGCTGCCTTGCTATGTAGTTTCGGAGGTAACCCTCCACCCACTTGTTCACAATCTCCGTCTGCCCATCAGTCTGCGGGTGGTAACTAGTGCTCGGAGTGAGCTCGGTCCCACAAAGTCTGAATACCTCCTGCCAGAAGTTACTAAGGAACCGACTATCTCTGTCGCTCACAATGCTTCGAGGCAACCCATGAAGTTTGAATACCTCGCGAAAGAATACCTCTGCTACCTGTGTAGCTGTGTAGGTTGTGGCGATCGGAAAGAAGTGGGCATACTTCGTAAGCCGATCCACAACTACATAAATGCAATTCCCCGGCTTTAGGCAAGCCCGTAATAAAGTCCATCGACAGGCATTCCCACGTCCTGTCAGGAATCGGAAGTGGCTGTAGTAAACCTGCCGGGTACGTGTTCTCCTGCTTGTTCTGCTGACAAACAGGGCACTCACGCACGTATTGAAGAACATCCGCCTTGAGTCCTTTCCATGTGAACCTCTCCCGTATCTGCCTGTAGGTTTTGAAGTATCCGGGATGTCCTGCTGTAGGCATGTCATGAAAGGCTCGCATAACAATGTTCTTCACCTCTGACCCTGGGATCAAAAATATCCTGTTCTTGTAAATGATCAAGTCATTTACAAGCGTATACCTGGTATCAACTGCTGATCCCTCAACAATGCTGGAGGCCCAACTATCCTTTGCATATTCTGCCACTATCATATGCCTCCAATCCTCCGAGATATGAACCATAGTGCTCAAATACGGTCTACGTGAAAGTGCATCAGCCACTACGTTCTGTGTACCTTTGATATATGAGATATCAAAGTCATAAGCCTACAACTTACTGACCCACTTCTGCTGTCTATCATTGAGATCTCGCTGCCCCAAGAAGTGTCTCAAACTGTTATGATCAGTTTTAATGCAAAATTTGCTGCCAACAAGATATTGTCGAAATTTTGCTAAGGCATGCATAATCGCGAGCATCTCCTTATCATATATGCTATACAGTCTCTCTGGTCCTCTGTGCTTGCGGCTCTCATACACAATCGGGTGCTTGTCCTACATAAGCACCGCACCAATGCCCTCACCTGATGCATCGCATTGAAGCTCGAACGCTTCAGAAGTCGTAGTGCCAAACAGGCATGTGGTCATCAACTCCTTGAACT